>JAUCMU010000021.1:13023504-13034005 GCA_032275025.1 Enteromius treurensis | reverse complement strand
GGTGCGTGGGAAAAGGAGTCCGGGTAGGAACTAATATTCCGGGGATGGTTCCCGCTGATGGCGGTCGGACAGAGCCACAGAGCGCCGCCTTACAACACTATTGAACGGTGATGCGATGACAATACATTTTTTTGTATGCAAAAAAAATATGAAATAACTTTTTCAATATTTTGTCTTCTGTGTCTCTCTCTATGTCACCGTAGCGCCATTTTGGAGAACATGCGCTGGACGCAAACAGCAAAATACTCTTTAAAATGGTGCTACAGTGGTGCAAAGACACAGAGGAGACAAATTGTTGAAAAAAGTCATTTTTAAATTTTGTTTGCATACAAAAGGTATTCTTGTCGCTTCATAAAATACAGATTAAAACAGTGATGGCAGATGGACTATATGACAATGCATTCTACACTTTTCTGGACCTTCACAGTGTTATTTCCTTTGGCAGGCAACAGACTGTCAAAAGCACAGTGGCCGAGAGTGCTCAACGTGCTGCAAACTTAAGAAAACACATGCAAACAGAAGAAAAACTACATTAAACACAGTAAGAAATGTTTCTGTGTTTGGTTGCGTTGCGAGAATTTGCAGCGCCTGTGTTGGCAAACTGATGAAGATGTTTTCTTAATGCGTTATCGTTTTTTTCTGTTCACATGTGTTTTCTTAAGTTCAATCGTATCTTAATGTTGATAGTGTGATACCATCACTGAGAATGAGAACCAGTGAAAACAAACAATAATGGACAATAAGCTAATGGAACGGTAGGGTTTCCTTGCCTATCACACACGCACAGAGAAACATGCATCAGCAGCAGCCGATAACGTGCTTGATAGACTGTCTAATACCTATAAATGTTTTTACCATTAAACGCACAACCACACACACACAAATGTGAAGCACACAGTCCGCTCGATCCGCTCATTAGGGCTTTGCTGAGCCTCCGGCCTTTGAGAATGACTAGAGTCTCATCAGACAGCAAATTAGACTCATCCATTCGTCTGTGCGAGAGAGACTTCCTGCGGGGACACGAGTCAATTGTCCCATTGCTGTGCGCACACACAACCAAAATGTTCCTGCTCTCTGAATTATTGATGGACGTCAGTCAGTGTGTCTGACCACATTTAAGTGTTTCCACGGGGGGTCCAAAAGCAATCAAAACACACATGAGCCCGAGCACAGCTGGTCGTTTGGTATCTTCATCAGTTGTCTTTTGTTGTGAGGCCACTCGTTGCTCTTGATGTTCGCGAGTAGGATACAAATGTAAGCTTGTACTTGAAGTGTAATTAATTATTCCATCTTAATCTAATAAGATAATCATGCATACACACATACAGATTATCGCTGCATTATTAATAACGGAATACAGCTCAGTCAACCTTGTATACTGTTTACTACTTTGTAACAGTAGCTCTGTCAATGGTGACAAAATTTCTTCCTCATCCATTTTTGGATGAGCTATTCCTTTAAGCACATTGCATTGCATGGTAAACGGCACACTGTAGAATACTGCATATATTGTAGTCCAGTACTGCACAAATGCAGCCTAGGTCTGTTAAATGCACATAGAAGTTTCACAAACTGCACAGTTCAAATACTGTATAATATAAACAATAACAGTATATTAGAACAAAGTTCTCTCA
Source organism: Enteromius treurensis (assembly GCA_032275025.1). Taxonomy (NCBI): domain Eukaryota; kingdom Metazoa; phylum Chordata; class Actinopteri; order Cypriniformes; family Cyprinidae; genus Enteromius; species Enteromius treurensis. The sequence goes on along the minus strand of JAUCMU010000021.1, from coordinate 13,032,371 downwards.
TTCTACTTCTAAGCTGCAGACAAGGACAAGAATATCTTCAGTGCCCATAATATTCAATCCAGCTCTGTAAAAAAATTGCACACCTTCATCCAGCCACAACTTTTTCCAAACCCTCTTTTTTCTTTGTATGTCTATCCCCACCTGCGTACATACCGGGCCATTTATTTACATTTCCTCTTCCATGTCTACTCCAAAACCAACACCACCATATAAAAGACAGCTGCATGATCCAGCACGCTGCTTCCTGCAAACATTATCCCGTCTTAAACCTCAGTGAGATCCTGCCCAGGTAACCTGCAGTGTTACTGTACCTGTCAGTATGTTGGCCAAACGGTCCTCGATAGCCACATATACATAGATTATGATCGAAATTTGATATTTTTATATAAGTAAGTGATGGAATATGTTTAATCTGGTTGGCACAAGGACCTAGTGTAGATTTTATCAAATGAAAGGAAGCACGCAAGCATATTAAATAGAGTAACACACACTCTGTGAAAGGAAAACTGAAGGAAACACCTGTGAGGGTGTTGTATGTCACACAGAACGGACAGATCCTTTTCTCCCTGAATGTGATTCACATCAAACACAAACTTTTAGAATAGTGGAATTTTCCAGACATTTAAAAAAGCATGAAAAACGCTCCAGGATAACTTGTTTACAGCTTGTTTATTTTAAGTGTTTAAACAATGCTCTTGAATGACCTTCACAGATTCAAGACCACAGCACAAACTCTGTGAACTGAACTGGCCACATCTCACAGGAAGCCGATTTGTTGAAAAACTGTTGAATTGTAATTAAAAACAATTTCAATCAACATCTTCTTTACCAGTTAAATGCAAATGAACGCCACCAAAAAAATCATTTTGAGTGGGAAACTGGATTTTATTTGAGCCAAAAGTTTCAAGTTGGAAGTAAGAAAGAGGATGCCATGGATGCAGCATCTGCATCAGGGGCGAAGTGGCAATCGGGACAGCAGGGATTTTTTACCGGTGGGCCGACCAAAGAACTTACACAGCCGATCGCAAATTAAGCGGCGCGAGGCAAACGCAACCGGCCTGAGCTTATCAGAATTATTGGCATTACTCAATTCTCTTTGAAAAGTGACCAAATACTCCTCCAAACCCCTCTTCATCAACATCCAACCAATATTTATATAAGTTGCACATGCTCTGTATCATTGTCATGGTTAGCTTATCCTGCAGAACATTCACGGTCACAAATTAAAAAAAAAACTATTTGATTTGTTTGTCTGTTCTTGAGTTCCCCTTGGGGATCAATATAGTATCTATAATCTATAATCTATCTATATATCTAATGTAGAGTAGAGCAAAGCATGTTGGGAATGAGGAATGGGTTTATGCAATCAACCGATTGAAACCCCCCATTATGGGTATTTCTTTAGAGTTTACTTATTTTTGTGTCATTTAAGCAAGAGAGTTGTTTTTTTTTTTATTAAAGATGTTATGTGTGTTTATGTGCAAGTTAGTTTGATTCATTTGCAGCCCTGTTATAAAAAAAAGTATAACTGTTACCGTCATGGAGAGAGATGTGTAGGGGAGAGACTTATTAAAAGGGGATGGACCAATTGCCTTAGAATTTTTCTATAGTGCCCCACTCCGCCTCTGATCTGCATTATAAGTAAATCTGTTGAAATTTAATTAATTTACAATACAACTAGCTATGATGCAAGTACAAAATTTGATAGTACTGCACAATTTAAAAAATTGAAAATTGAAAAAATAACATACCTAATTTGCATGGTGGTATGGAGGTAGAGTAATTTTTTTATTGTACAGTATGTGTGTATAAAAGGTACATCGCCCTCTTGCTCCAACCAAAGTGATCTGAACGTACATGATGTCTTAATTCTGACTTCCCAACTCGTAAATATGAACCTCCCACTTGGAACACCACACTATCTGTCAATCTGTGAGGTCTACAACTCTTACAACTTATTGTTTTTTCCCCCTGTTTCAAGCCAAGCTAATGTTCAAAGTTTGGAAAACTGCTTTTTCGAGATAAATGTACTTTTCATTAAAATTCATTTTAATCATTCATTTAAATTGAGTTTTCTAACTCAACTCAAATTCAACTGCAATTTAAAAATATCACAGGAATTCCGAAGGACAGCTCTGCCATGAACAAACCATGTGTTGTCGTCATAGAAAATTTAGTGCAAGTTCTCTTTCCTCCATCTTTGACACATGCATAACAAAAGAAAGCCAAAGTTGATTATTCCCAACCATAATTTGGCACTGTTTAAACATAAAATTGAGGGGTGTGTTGTCATGAAAGCTCAAGTGCTGCCCACTACGTACCACTTTTTAATGGAAAGCAGCCTCATGTAGTTCACAAGTTAATGTGGTATCAAGAAGGCAGAGCACACTGAATTATTGATTCCTAGCTTCTTTTCTGCCTGCCATATTTTACTGCATGGTAGGCCTTCAACAACAGTTTTGCTGTTAAAATCCAGCCAGATCAAATATGCTACAAAGCAATCACAGTCATAGTGAAAAGGGGGTTTATAACTGTGGCATGGGGGCAAGCGTGCCAAGAAAGGGCCAGGTGTATGTACCTATTCAAACCTCAAAAACAATAGCAGAAGTAAAGTAGCAATTACTGGATACCATTCAGTGCTCAGAGCTTAACAGCAGCAGCATAAACACTTACTCTGAAGGTGCCCTGGCTCCGAGCCCTCATGCCTTTAGGGAAGAGACATGTCATTCACCTGTGAACCGCCTAATCAGGTTCATCATTTATCGGTATGTGTCATGCCAACAGAATGAGGTTTTGAATGGAAGCCAGTAAAGTCGGAATGGTGTAAACTACACTAACCGGAATGAACTTCGGCTTGTGGTGAGCAATTATCCAGTCTCAGACACACTGGTGTTGACGGTTATCTTGATGAAAGAAAAACAATTATGGCACGATGCAGAAAAATGGAAAGCTGAGACATGTCTCACACTTCACAAGGCAACTTTGTTCCCTCATGGCTTCATTTTCAGCTATCTCTAACAGGGTATGTCAATTAGCTAAATACGTGACAAGTTCCAGCAGGAATGATTTGAGTTAAACCTTCCAAATTCTTCCAACCAGCAATTATCATAACAATAAGTGGACTGGCAGTTTTGGGATTAAGTTACAATTGTCCTAGTTGCGCAGAAACAACATAGAAGTGTTGCCGTGTGGGCAACAGACTCCCTGTTGTTTACAGCAGAGCATATGGATCTTCCCCTTGTCTCCATTCCCTAGAATGCTTTGCTCCCCGTAGGACAGAGGAGTCACCCAAGGCTCGGCTTTGCTCTATTCCAGCCAAGGATCTCTAAGATCGGGTAACACCTCAGCCCCATAGGAGGTCTCCAGGGCCAGCTGTGTTTTCAGTACATGTCAACCCTGCAGAATGTCAGCCAGCCCTTAGAGTGGAAAAAAAAGAGCTGGAAACACAGACAATAGTGGCAACGGTCACTATAGAAATCGAGTAGCATTTGAAAAAAAAGAAAAGAAAAAAAAGTGGTTACTCCACTCCAAAATGAAAATTTTTTTCAAGATCCAGAAAATTGTCAGAATACTCCATCTGCCATCAGTGGTTCAATCTGAATTGTTATTCTTCTCAACTTTGACAGTATAATTTACTTAGCAGTCAATCTATCTTTCTATCTTAAATTGTGTTCTGAAGACAAACAAACTTTAATGGGTTTGGAACAACAAGGGTAGAATACCCCTTTTAGACAATCTAACTTTAATAACTGTCTTTAAATTGATGAACCAATTTTATACTAGCATTTAGGTATTATTACAACGGCGTTTTAGTGCCATCCGAAAAAATTTGAAAATTTAAAACTACGAGATTAATGTCATAAATAAATTAAGAGAATGTCAGTCTATAATATATATGTCATGTTATAATATACATATTGTTTGTTTTTCGCTATAAACCTGGCAGATTTTAAAAGCTAAGACGTGGGAATATCTCCGGGTGCTCCCAATCTAGGCCGACTTTATTCTTGTAGTATTTCGATTTTATTCTCAAAATATTACGACTTTAATCTCGTAGTTTTAGATTTTTATTTTTTATTTTTTTTTGGTGGCACTACAACGCTGTCATATATCATAAGATACCGTAGGTTTCGCTCCATATATTTTTATGGAATATCTGAGATATCACAAAAAAATTTTTATTTGATTCACTACTTTGACCTTTCCCTCAGGGGGATTATTGCAACGGCATTTTAGTGCCATCCAAAAAATAAATAAATAATTAAGAAAATCTAAAAAATATATAAAAAAATTGACACTCTTATTGCCCAGGAAAGAAACAATACTGCAAAAAAAACATTTTGACCTTTTGTTGTGACAACAGCAAATTGTGTGTGATAAATTGCATTTTGGGGGGGATCAAGACACTAAGCTTTCCAGAATGCATTATGAAAAAAAATATATGCTTGCATGAGGTGGATATTGCATTCAGTACAAACACAAGAATATGCATGAAAACAAATTGACTCAATACATGCATAAAGATAGCTATTTGGTTTTGCTCAAAAGTCATGTGACTGAATAATTTGATGAAATTATCTGATATGAGCTTGCTGTCTGAATGTGATGGTTTTGTTGTATTCTTGAACAACAACAAAAAAATCAATTCAGATCATTAATTAAAAAATTACATTTTCAGCTTGGATGGAAGCAACTGCTGATGTCAAGAGCTGTCCAGTAATATAAATACAACAACATTTCCTACTTTTGAACTTTTTAATCTGCATATATATGTCACACACACACTTTCAGGAAAAACTTTTCGGGGAAATAAAGTAGTTTAAAGCAACCTGCGTAACCAGCAGAACACAAAAGATCCCTCATACATCCTCAGGTGACCCATATAGGGCTTTGTAAGGTTTTAGATGCCATGGCAGATGCTGCTCCACCACATGTTCTAACCCAGGTGCAAATCACCTGTCCCCAGAGATTGCACTGCCCGAAAAAGAAGAACTGCAGTCTTGTTTGATAATCAACCTGGAGGCTCTGACCAGCAATAAGCACACCAGTGTGTTTGGTGGATCTCACCACAGGTACATGGACAGATATGTCCTTTCATTAGAGGGTCAGTGGGTGGGCTGCAGGAATGTATCCACTGACTGTCTCCTCTATATGAGGCAATACGGAGAAAGAAGCTGTACTAGGTCCCAATCTCGATGCTCCACAAATCCTTCTCTGAATCATTTGAAAAGAATGCTAACTCAAATGCTAACTTACAAGCTGGCAAATTCCAGCCTGTAAGTTAGCCTGTAAGGAATTTGCCAGCCTGCAAGTTAGCATTTGAGCTTCTAGTACGATGTTGGGTATTTACATTTTTCACTATTTTCTATAGCTACCTTAGAAACAAACACTTGGCTACAAGAAAACTATTCTAAAAACCTGTTCAAAAGGTAGAGTTCACTGAAGCACAAATGAACTGTTTGTGACAGCATAATCAATAGCTGTCATGATCTAAGTAAAAGTCAAAAAGTAAAGTGTTTGCAAAACAAGCCATTAAACTGTAACTATATACAAAAACGCAACAAAATGGCGAGCTGCATTACTGAATCTTAATAAATCATGTCTTAACTGAGTTGTGAACGTGAATTTGATGTCTTTATTGGGGATGGTTCTAATATCTCACAACCTCAAACAACGACGAGAAACGAAATCAAAGAATTAGCCAAACAAATGACTCATGGGCCGGTTAAGCTCGACCAGTGTCGGATTCCAGAATGAATGACTCGGTGTCGGTTCTTTTTATTGAATCAAATATGTCATTTGATTCACAAATAAAATTACTACCCCTGCATCCCAATGTGCATAATATCCACCTTATCTGCTCTAAATAGTATTGAAAATTACTACTATTGTTTTGAATTTAGGATGGATAGTATGCACACTGGGACCCATGCAACTTTTTGAGCGTGATTTTTTTACCTGATTTAATCACTTTCAGGCCATGTTATAACTATTTCCAGTTGTATTTTTGAAATCTAGCTTATATTTACTTATTCTTTTAAAACACATATATATGATTATTATGTATATTTTTTTACCAATATTATCCTATATATGGTGCACGGAGGAGGGGAACTCAAAAGGGTCATGTTTAAATATAGTGACCTTCCTTGACTTTTCAAAGATTTCATAGCCAAGAAAACAACATGTAAAATGCATACTTGTATAGGTTAATAAATGATAAAAGTCCAAATAGTCTACTACAATTTGTCAAGATGTAAGGGCTTTAATGGGGAACTGAATCAATTCAAAATTAGATTTTCTTTAGAATTAAACAATAATAAAATTCTTTCAGAAAAACCTTTTCATATACTCGATAACTAACTCAATAGTCAAAAAAAATATTATAAAAAAGTTTCTATTTCATGTCTCATACTACTAGAAGGCACATTCATTGTGAATAGAGACAAGACAGAGTCAAGCAGTTTGGTAAAATATATATTTTATTTAATTCTTCATACAAAGCAAAAGTATGAATGTTCAGTATTTAATTATCTAGAAACATATGTTCCATTTTTCTCTTTCATGGTGTAAAATGAATTTTTGATACCACAAAATACTTGGTTTACATGTCTTACTCATCATTTGTACATAAAGATCATTTCTAGTCTATGTATTTGTGTTATACTCAGAGTAAGACAAACATTTCTAACATCTGGATATCTCTATGAGGTTGAATAAAACTCAACCATTAAACAGATGCATCAGCACACACTGCCTGACCCAGAGCAAAGACATGAAACTTTGCTCATTCCGACTTTTGACAGATCAGAATTCACATGCAGTTCACATGTAATCAGCGAGGGACAAACTAGACCCAGAAAATGCCTGAACAATAAAGCTCTACTTCGACATCCTGGGACAGTTGTTTCTGAACCGAAAAATCTAAATTGCACTGGTAAAAATCACAGGAAGCCCTATGGGCGAGCATTTGATGACAACTTGCTTGACCTTATTTCACTGCCATCATCCAACTGATTTGCTTTTTAATGCAATGTGAATGAAAGAAACAAGCTTTGATGATTTGATTACAGTTCACAATGTTGCTCTTTTGCCTCCTCAGAACATTTGATTCCTTGATGAATTGAATAAAGTAGGAAAAATGCCCTGGGAAATTTCCCTTAATTCAGACTCGAAGGCCAACAAGAATCGTATGGCTGTGTTCTCACAGCTGATAAATATTACAATCTCCTCTCTAAATGAAAGGAAGTTGGCTTAGCCTAGCACAGGACTGGTTCGAGGCACAGCATGTTGTAAAACAAAACAAAAATCAGTGAGCTGATACGGAACGCTTTCATTTTGTTTGTTTTTTTCTTTGTTAAATGCATCCATCCAAAAACAAACAATTAGACAAACATTTCCCTCTGCATTTCATTTCCCAGTATATTAAATAGGGGTGAAAAAGGCCAAGTTTCAGTACATTCGTAATGCTATATTCTGCCTTAAAACCTCCGTGTGACCTCACCCCTTCAATTCTGCTCCAGGAACAGCATTCTCAGCCTGACGTTGGCGTAAAAAGTGACATGTTGGCTCCATGCACCCTTCAAACTCTACACCTTGTGAGCTGATCCTGAATCAGGTGCTCCGAGGGAACAGTAACCAGAGCCGCACGAAGCCTAGTCATTCATCTTGCCTTCGAGACAGCCGCCATCTCAGCGGTCACGGGATGAATTTCACAGATAAAGAGCGACCGACTGTTCCTCCGCGCTTTCAAGTAGAAAGACAAACAAAAGCACATGAAGGCTCGCATGAGAAAAAGATGAACAATGAGGCATCTCAATGCAAGCTTGTAAAAATTTGGCAAGAAGAGGAGAACTGAGATGTGGCGGAAAACGCGTTTTGATGGGATGAAGAAGAAACGCTACTTTTCACGTTAAGGGTTTTATACTCTAGCATGAGTAATGCTTCTTCGTAAAGATAGGGGCCTGCCATCTATGAGGCTTATATGTCATCATTTGGCTCTTGCTTTTGAAACAAATCCAGTTCCTTCCAATGATTCCTTCTTGACCTTTGAACCTTTCAGACAGGACAGCAGGCCATTTCTGAGGCAGGAGAAAAGCTAATCGATCAGTTCAGATATGTTACGTGATTAGCATAATGTCGACATTGCTGTTGTCCGAGATGCGATTTAGCCACCGACGGATCGGTCATTCATTACAGGAAAGGCCAGCGTTCGAGTCTAAACATGAGTGACACTGTAAGTAGCAATTAGGGCTATTGATCGTCATCTTATTGAGTAAAGGGACACATCAGATCAGCTCTCTTGCTTATCAGCCAAACATAGTAGGACTTGGACTTGGAGTGTAATGAAACACGAAATGCGGTCAGAGAGTGAAATATAGCAAAAATACAGAACTGAATACAGTCGCTGTTGGTTTGTAAATGCACAGTACCCGTAACAAACTGTTTTTGTTTGTCAAACTTTTCGAATTGGGAAGCACCATTAAATTCATTGTGAACAGAAAAATGCACAGCAAATCAAAAACGTGGAATGTCGGTGGTGAGACTAGAGTTGGGTCGGACCTTATGTACAGTATGGTTAGGCAGCTTAGTGAATTAATTGCTTAGAAATTAAAAATAAATTATTATAAAATAGATTTCTGTACATTTTACATATATATAGCAATCATCTCAATGTCTTTTTGCCATTTCAAATACACAGAAAAAGAAAGAAAACAACGAGTCCTCCTTTCAAGGTTAATCCCAACCAAAGTTATGCCCAGTCATCTGGTAGAACTTCATGTTGAAAGGCCTGTAGAAGTCTCTAAGTCTCTGCACGACCTCAGGGTCAATGTTTGGATGGGTCCGCCCTTTGGTTTTACCCAGGC
>JAUCMU010000021.1:12996555-13020715 GCA_032275025.1 Enteromius treurensis | reverse complement strand
TAGATAGATAGATAGATAGATAGATAGATAGATAGATAGATAGATAGATAGATAGATAGATCGATAGATCGATAGATCGATAGATAGATAGATAGATAGATAGATTTTGCCGATGTTAATGCTATTGGGGCAGGGGGATGGAGGTGGAAACAAACTCGGGATTGGTCCCAGAAAAAGTTAGAAGAGACAAAAAAACTTAAGATCCTCTCACCTCACTTTTTTTATTTTGGCAGAGGGCAAAAGAAAAGGGAGGGAGGGAGGAAAGGGGTTGAGGAAGACAAGTAGGCAAGCTCTCGGAAGAACAATGGCCTTTCTTGCCTGTTTTGATTTATGAGGTGCTTCTTTTTAGACATTCCGTCAGCAAACAGGCAAAGCTTTGACACCGGGGCCCTCTTTTTTCCCCTTCTTTTCTTTGAAAACCGAGCATTGTCCTTCAATGATCTGAAAGAGCAAGGGCCGTGGAGAGGCCAGAGAGGAAAGGGGGAGGGTGACCATTGAAGGATGAGTGGAAAGCACTTCTCCGGCTCTCTCAGGGCTGGGTGAGAGGAGGCTGTGGAGAGCGCTTGAGCTGAACGTGTGCCTCAAGTGCCTCGCCGGCACACGGGTGCACGCTGCCACTGGAGCAGGTAAAGATACGGTGCGTATTAATTATTAAAATGGGGATTAGAAAGTGGATATGAGTGCTTGAAATGATTCTACTGATAAAAAGGGTCACTCCTCTCAAATGATGAGGCAAGGTCAAAGATTGCCCTCGCCTCCTGGGTTCTCTGTCGTAATTCATTCCTAGTACAATTCTGCCCATGACCTAATGGTCATAGCTGTTCTGAAACAACTTTGGATGTGCGTTTAGTGCATCTTGTTTAAGCTGGAAATATAGGATCAGAATGACCCTGAGGGGCATGATGAAAGGCTTTTTATCCAGTAGAGATAAATCAACAAAGGGAGAAAATGACAGACGAAAGCACAAGAGAGAACAAAAGACACAGAAGGGAGTTTTTATAACAATGTTTTTGTCTTCTGGTGTGTTTAGTTTGTTAAGAGCCTGTTTTGCTTAAGATAGACACAGTAGCCCCCCAAAAAGCCCCCAAGCTTGCTTTATCTATGATCTCATTGCTTTCAAGTGACAGGGATTATAATATATCCGTCTTTCAACTCTGGCATTGTTATGGTTATATTCAGGCCAGCGTTTTTGTTCATTTGCTTTGCGTTTTTTCTTTTGTGTACGCAAACTGATTAGGACTAGAAGCATGTTTTATATCGACCGCTTTAAAGTCTTGGAGGGATCAGAGAAACGCGGTCGTACCTGCACTTTGGTTTTGAAGAGCAAGTCAAAACAGACACAACTTTGGAACACCTGTGTGTGTGTGAGTCTTTGATAGACATCTCTTACGCATAAGAACTCACCGCTGCTGCTGCAGTAGCGGCAAGTTGAAGAGCTGTTTGAGTAAGCTGCAGTGCAATAAAGTCTCAGCAGTCAAATAAACTTAAATTAATTGCCAATGAGTTTAACAGCTCAGCTGCTCGGGAATGGTGCGCTAGAAAGATAAAGACCAAAGCCGCAAAGCAGTTACAGTAATGTGAAATGGCAGTCCTTGTGCCAGAATGGCAGTCTGAGAGTTTGTCTGTGCGTGAGAATGAAAGATTTCATAATCATTAAAGGTTAGTTAACTTTGTCAGCATTAATTCCACCTCTTTTTGTCCCAAAGCTATACAACGTTCAATAAAGCATATGTGTTTCGGTGTGTGTGTGTGTTTAAAACTTTAATTTATTATATATATATAATTAAATAATTAAAATAACATTTGAATTTGTGGTCAAGATTTAAATTCTCATGTGGGTAAATAAAAAAGAAAAATTCAGTTCACACACTTCAGCCTCTGTTTCATAATCAGACGATTGATTACAGTGTTCCAACCCCAAACTACCGGTGTCACGAGGATCAGAGTGTTTGACTGACACATCACCCTAGCAAGGGCTGGCACTCTTACCCCTAGCACTTTAGACTATCAGAAGTGGAGGATGGAAAAAAACAGACGTGACATTCATGCGTGAACAGACGATGGCTATTACTAGAAAAGAAACAGAGGGCTTGTTCAGGAGCAAGTCTGCCGCCACTTCATGAACGGGTGAGAGTGAGCGATGAGCGACTGTCTCTCATGGCTGAATCATTTTATGGCTAAACAGTGTTTTTGACCTTTTTGAAGTTCTAGTTTGAAGCTTGGCTTTAAGTGACCACTTCTTTACCGTGTCTGGAAAGCCTGCCGAGAAATATAGATTCTGTCTTCGACGGAGGCCGTGTGGCTACATCTGGTAAATCCAAGCACCTCCCAGGCCGCGCCATACAGACAATATTTTCTGCTCTTTGTCGTCATAGAGACCTGAGCGAGGCTGTAGTTTTGAAATACACCCCGCGGAGTCTGGAGCCTTGACATTATATTTAACCGCAGAGCAAAACTGCAGCCGTAAATCTATGGAGCAAAGCTGGATTTCATAGCACAAGCACCGGGAGAATGGTAATGGGGTGGTGAGGGGAGAAAAGAAAGAGAAAAATAGGGAGCCGCAGAGCCAGGATGAGCATGTGTGCAGCAGCTTTAGGTTACTGCTGTATTTTGAGAGGTACGCAGCCACTTAGAGCCTCCTGATGGTTGGTTTCCTGAGTGAGAATTGCCAGAGATCTCTTAACCTGCAAAGCTGAAGCCAAGACCATAGATAGCACATGCATGCATGAGTGTTTTATGAATATCCCAACTTCTAATGGCTATATTTTATCTTTTCCTCGCCTAACCTTTCTCGCTCCACGTCTAGCTCTTCCTCGGGTTTCTCCTCAGCCTCTGATCTTTGCCATGTAACCCTGACGTGAACATAAAGAGGTGTAAACGGCCGCCTCCGTTGGGCCCGTCTAAGGTGTTGGTGTGTCTAAGCTAAGCTTCAGTTTCTGACATTCTCGCTGACGGATCTCGTCACTGGATCTGCATCCGACGGACGGAGAAAGCCTCTCTCACGTGGAGCGACTGCTCTGATGGATAAATAATGAAAGAACGGGGAAGGATCGTAGACACTTCTGACCTGCCTTTCTCCGAGAATAGACACACTCTTCCTTAAGAGTCGTCTCTAAAGAGTTATACCTTAATGCTGATCTAGTTTCTCATTAAATTATTATGGCTGAACTAGCAGCCAGGCTCAGACTTTCTAAAGAAAAATACTTTATCGGTGTCTTAAGAGCTAAAAACATCTGCATGAAACTGTGAACGGATGGCCCCTCAACACTAAAGAGAAACATTGAGTTGTTTAATCTGTATATTTTCTCTCTCAGAACAGGGGGCTCTGGTTTTGGGAAGAAGACTGGTCTGCTTTAGGGTGTCAAGGGCAGAAAAATATATTTAGGTCTCCCTGTAGTGCTGTATATATAAAGACATTGGACATAAAGTGAGTATCGTGAGAGAGGGTATCTACTCAGCAATCATTCTGAGGTCTAGGCTTGACTTGTGCCAACCACAATTTCAGGCCCATTTTCTTTCTTCTTTTCGTTCTCTCTCTCGCTCTCAAACTCATTCGAAACCACAGCAGCCTCTGAGAAGGGCAGAACACACATAAATCACTGAGACCTCGGGCTCTGTAAGTTGCAATCTGCCCAGACTCCGTTTCAGCTTTATTTGCTGCCATTCAACACCTACCAAAATCTCTTTAAAACAAGTGTGGGGTGTGTTTTCTGCTGTCCGAAGTGCACATTGAGTTACGGCCCGACGGTCGTGCCAGCTGAGTGGAATTACTGCGTGTTAGCGACAAGGCTGCGCAAGAAGAGGCTGCCATCAGCTCTGAATAAAAGATGGAGGGATGAGACAGGGTAATAAAGTGCACTTTTCTCTCAATCAGGCATGCATTTTACTGCGCTGTAGCATGTACTGAAGAGCAAATGGTGTGATTCTGTGATATTAGGGGCAAGTCCAAGTCTCTATGATATTCTGGTCCTTCTGTGTAAGTCTATTTTTCTTCTGTTTTAAATGTATTTTATATGAACATTAACAGTCTGATGAGTAAGAATATTTAAAAATAACATACAATGCCCTAAACATAAAACATAATTCTGCACATAAAAAAACTACTTTCTTAGCAACACTAAATTATGCAGATAGTAACCAAAATTCAGTTTTGTCTAGGCTATTTTCAAATGTTTAGCTGGTAAATGAAAATTCTGAAAATTAAAATAAAATTAAAATGTGTTAGTTTGTTGAAGACAACTATGTTAAAAAAAAAAAAAAATAGACTTTATTATAACAAATCACCCAGTGCATTTAATTATGTATTCTATATTCAATATTGACCATGTTCACTCGCAGTGATTCCACAAACAATAGCCTTTCTATTGAATCTACTTGAGTTATTAGCAGTGATCAAGCCAGTACCCCAGTGTTTATCTTGCTCTTGCTAATCCGCAGTGATAAGCTTGTTTACTTTGGGTGTTTGTAGAGGGTGTTAACAGACTCGGTCCCACACTTCATTTACATTCCCACTGAGTGGCACAACGAGCCTCTAGACTGTTAGCGGTGTTTAGTGTAACTAGACTTGATGAGGTTTTAACTTGTTTACTAAGGCTATTAGCAAAGCTACAAAGCCAAAGAGTGTGCAGATTTGCCTTGAGTCTAAAGGTTGCCAATTTATACTATTTGCATATACATAATTTAGTTAAAATTCATTTACACAAATGTAACTGTTTCAGTGACTCACTACAATGGACACTGGAAAGTAAACAAGTTCCTCTGGGATATCAAAAAGACCATCTTATAATACCTCACTAGATTGTTGTAAAACTGGCAAGGAGACTTCCAAGATGTCCATTTTGTTACTTTTCATTCATCACATTCAAACACAAGAACACACATGCATGCGTCTATTACATCCTGTTTTGCTTGGCACACAATCTCCTCCAGCTGAGGAGCTTTTGAAGACAGGTGAGCTTTAAAGAGCTGGGAATTTCCTCCAAGTCTGTCAACCGGTTACATCAGAGGCTTACAGCACAGCTGCATTACTTTGATGCTGAGGGGTAATGGTTTACAAATTCCTCCAGAGCACTATTCTTCATTGCTACCCCACAATTAGCTAAATTATGTGGTGATAGCTCAATAGATGACAATTAAACTGCAAATATAAGACAAGAGGACTAGCAAGAGCGTACAGCTCTCTCCTAAGGCAACTCTACGAACATTTTTTTGGCTGATAGCCTAGCTACGGTCCACTTTGGTATCTCAGCGCCAGTTGAAGACAATACAATTGGCACGGAACACAAAGTGATCACTGTCAAATGCTTCTGCTGAAAGTAATCAGCCGAGTGCGGATGTCACAGGTGTAATTTGATTTCAGAGGTTGCTATTTCAGCAGGCATGTTGATGTATCGTGAGTACGATGACAAATGTTTTTGCTTTCCTTTTTCTCTGCTGTCCCTGTTCCAGAAAGCCTTACGGACTCACAAGAAACAAGATCTGAAGTCTTGATGCCAAGAGGACAAGCCATTCAACCACATAATGCAGATTTGAAGAGACATTTGAGAAATGGGCTATGGAAGCAAGAAAGAGCAGTCAACGAATAACTCGCTAGCTTCTTTTGTTTTCATAAATGTCTTTTCATTCCTGATCCTGATCAGCTTCAGCGAATGATATTCATTCATTCATTTGTATAAAAACATACAGCACTACAGAATATTTATGCAATTAAGGATTTAATTTCTGACTGAAATGTATAATTGTACTTATTTTCATGTTACAATTTTTTTTTTGTTATTAATTAATAAGTAAAAAACGCCAATTTAAAAATTGCATTTTAAAACTAAAAAAAGACATAGCAGCATTACAATAGATTTTGAAATTAGGAAAAGATTTAACTGCTATTACATGTATTGTAAATGATAATCCAAAAAATTAATGTATATGCAAATGATTTGAGTGTTATGTATTAATGTGGAGGGGGGGTATGCATTAGTGATAAATTAAACATAGCAGCACATAAACAAGAATATGGTATCTATTTATTGTGCATTATTAAATGTAACATAATTTAAATTTTAATATCATACAATATAGCCAGAGACTCTATGATGCAGAGAGTGACAGCATAAACCTGTCACTAGATTAAAAAAAAGTCACTATAATAAAGGTGACACAAAGATGTCCCATGTTTTTACTTATTTTCCAATAGCTGGTTCTTTTCCTAGAAGAGCACGAGATAGAAGACAATGCAAAGAGCTAAAAAGAGAAAGTGTGAGGACAAAAGTGTTGACAGTTCCTGGGCTACAGGGAGACACTGGCTTTGTTGCCCTGGAGCTCAGCTCATGCTGTGCTCCTCTGGGCACATCAGCAGAGTGTGTGTGTTCCTTTAATTGTCTGCTCTTTTCTCGCTGAGGTTAATGGAAACCTCAGGGGGTCTCTACTTCTCCCTGATCCTCTGCTTTTCACTTTCTTCACAGATCGACAGACACACACACACACAAACAAACATTGTGCCTCAAAACAAAACAAATCATCTGCAGTCAGCGGTTATATACGTAGCATCACTTCAAGTTTCTTCTCACTTCTCACTGCTTCTGCAAATAATCCTCCTTAGGGCATCAAACTTTCAGAAAATGAGCTCTGATGATGAACACACTTGGGAGGAGACAGACCTGGTAGGAGACATGGGCCAACAATTTCCGGACTGCGTGCTGAAGCCCCCGGGCTCCTGTAAATTATGTTTATTTAGCTACAATGAATGAGCATTTACTTGCTGAAGAAAGACATCCGACATTCAAATTATCGCCTTGTTTAAAAAGAGCCCAATTCACTGCAAGCTCAGAGGGAGGGTCCGTACACAACAGGCCACTGAAATCAAAAAAAAAAAAAAAAAAAGGGAGGGGAAGGTTTTATCTTGCATATTTCTTTTGTTTTAAACTATCCAATCAACCAGAAAGAGTATATGTAAATGATTACCTAATACTATAAGAAAAAAGTTGAATGTACAGTTACAAACAAGCTCTCATCCTCTATTTTTTCATTGGTTGCTTGTGTTGGGTGTTTGAATTTGACACAATATTCCAGTAGGAGGGTTAGAGACACGAGGGTCTGACATCACGTTCCTGTCAACCCCTTATTTTATCCTTCAGAAGGAGGTTTGCTGCTGAGGGCAGCCATGTTATTTTGCTTTTCTCTGGAGAAGACTGTAGTTTCTCAATGGCAGACCACCACAGTGGGCCTCTACTGTCTGCCTCTCCCCAGGCCATCCCTTTCACAATTAGCCGGTGGTAATTTGGCGAATGAAAGCCCCTTTCTCTAAACTAAGACCCTTCCTGCTTGGTCTAGCCCACTGGTAAAGCCATGCCAGCTCAAGTAGGGGCCCACTTTCTCTCTCTGACCAGTGTGCCCGGTTGGGGGTGGCCTTATGTGGGCAATGAGGCCTACAACAGCCCCGCCTCCGACGGGGAAACTAGAGCTTGATGTGGGGCCCGACTCTAATATGAGATACGAGGAGAGAAGACACGTATGAGAGGCTCTTTATGTTATTCTTCTACAATTACACATATCTCTGAGTCCAAACGTTTACTGGAAATGCAAAGAGAAGATTGGAAGAGAAGGTAAACTGGACAGAAATAGCAAAACAAAGTGGTTCACTTCTCAGAAGTGTGAGAGATGAGTTCCACGAGAGGAGAAAGCAGAAACGGAGCTGAGATTGAACACAAAAGCAGAGTAATCCGTTGGTCTAAAGGATGCTGAGCAGTTTTGCCAACACTAAAGCATCATTTGGAGGCAGTCCTTTGAATGTCCTCCGTCAGCTCTGCTCAGGCTCTCAAAGGAGGATGCCAACCTGCTGACTGCTGAATGGATGACCGGTCAGGGTTAAGATCCAGCTGATCGGAGGAAGTCTATTCCACTATAAGACCGAACCGCTTTCATGGATGCTGCTCCTTAAACCTGACCTGGAGTCAGTTTATAGATTCAAATTACTGTAACTCCTAAAGTGACTGCAGGCAAAGAAAGAAAATTGAAAATAAAAAAGACCAATATTACTAATATAATAAGATATATTACTCACACACACACACAAAACATATTTGCATTTAAATGCATTAAAATCAATTTCTGGAGTCTAATAACTAATCGAGTGTGTACAGGCAGGATGAGGGCTTGATCGGGTCTCACCTGCAGTGCAGATGGTCTTTACAGAGGCAACGTTGCTCAACCGATTCACAGATAACCCAAGCCACAAAGACCTTTAAGCCAACACCACACAGTGCCCGTCACAGCGTAAACTAATCAATACATGTAGTCCCACAGGGTCTAAGCTGGCTTGAGTCATTACTTTGTGCTTATCTGTGTGAGTGCGGGGTTGTACGTTTCTTCTACAAAAGTCCCCAACCATCATTCCACACACATACACTGCAACAACAAAGTAGTAGGGTAACAAAAAGTGACTTTCCAATAAACGCAAGCTTTTTTTTTTTGATTCCTAATTTTTACATTTTTATGTCAGTGTGGCAAGAAAACACATTTTTCTGTTCTGCATGAAAAAAAACAACAACAAAAAAAGACATCTGTGAGAATACCCAGTCCTTGTAGCCAAATAGCTCACTGTTTACCAAAACACCCCGTAGGCACAGCCGAACTTCAGTTTGAGCGTACCCGGTACCACTTAGACAAGGTGGCCCCTGCTTTGTACAAGCAGGAAGGAGGGGGTCACTGGCCACAGCGTCCGTTTGGGTCACCTACATGGGGGCGTGAACACCCCATGGAGTGTGGGTACAAAAGCAGAGGCATCCATCCAGAACTAGCCATTCCATGGATGGAAGTGCTCTTCTGGGCAAGGTGGCAGGGGGTCAGGGCCTTCCAAGCACTTCAGAACTTTCAAGTGACATGCTTCCAAGAGTGTTCCCTGGTCCGATAGCGGAACGGGATTTTATGCGAAACACTTCCCTCTTACGGAACAATGCTTCACTTGTCCTTTTGTTGGCCTGCAGTTACGGGCCGTGTTGTTTAATGCCTGCTATTCAGAAAACGCACCCTTAATCTCAGGATGGACTCGGGGACTGCACACTAAAGAACTGCATTGTACTACTAGATATCTGACTTTCAAACATTTGCTGACACATGGACTAAAAGTTACCGATTGACTGTCTATGAAGAGTAAAAAACTGCTCTGGTAGATTTGCAAATGATGTAATATTAAGTCAAACACAGCACCAGGGCTTCCACAACGTTTGCTGTTCCAGCTGAGACCCTGTCTGTCTGGGTGGGTGGGATTTTTGAGAAGCCAACTCAACTGCTTATTAAATCATCAGAGTCTCCACACAAAAAAAGCAGCAAAACCAGCAGAGATTTTGCAAGGTCTCACAAATCAGAAAAGTAGTTGAAACTGAAAACTGCGAAAGGAGAATTGCCAAAGGTATTACTCAACAATTCAATTCACTACGACTTTTCAATCCACTAAAGCAATTCGCTTTAATATCTGGTACAAATAAAATGGCAGTTGTTACAAACTTTACATTGACCAGACATTCTTGGGAGAAGATCATAACAAAATGTGAAGTGCCTGCAGATAATGTTTGAATGTCTATGAATCATACACCAGACGTACTGTATCTAAAACAGCTTGAACAGGTCTAACCAGTACTGAGGAACAAAAGCTCATCTGCCAGATCTCTTTGTCTAGCTCTCTGTAGCTCAGAAGGTCAACCACAACTTTCTTATAAACAGGGTTAACACATCCACAGCAAAACACCTTATTAAAAATGGCTTGCATGCTTTTCGTGCGCTGGGGATATTTTAAAAATGCATGGTTTCCGCACTATGAACTCTTTTCCATTACATAGCAAATCACTTCGTTGAATATGGGACACTCTTAAAACTCAGATTTAGAGTCCTGTGCAGTCCTGTGAGAGGGACCGTTTTAAAAAATAAAGACTTTGGCCATTTCACTTCTTTAAAAAGACAGGAAAGGACCAAACGGTCATGTCAGTACACAGAGTTCACCTCAAGCGCTCCGTCTGTCTGCACACACTCTCCGAAACCATTTTAGACCAGAGATGTCGGAGACAGAAAAGTGAGAATAAAAAAAGTCAGAGCAAAAGTAAAATTAAAAAAAGTAAAAAAGTCTGCATTTGTTTGTGCCCCGTATCTTCAACCCAAACAGCAGTGGCCAGATATAGAATGTTGCTGTGGCATCGAATGTCCAACTCAAACCAGCTGCAATGGCATGTGAATCCTGTAAAACTTGAGACAAAAAACTTTCTCATAAGAGTGGAAAACAACCATTATACCCTTCAACGCCCAGTGTTTTCATCTTCTGGATTTTTACATGTAACTTATCGGTTGTTTACTTGACAGAGTTACATTCAATCAACTATGTAACTTGGTAAAGGATCTGCTGTTCATGTGGAGCATTTTTTTTTTATTATTAGAAGGAAAAAATTGAATAAAAAACATTTTAGAAGAAACCCCTGGTTTTACATCCCACATCCACTGACCAAAAAAAAAAAGTTTCAAAAAAAGTTACTTAATTTAAAAAAGCTGCTCTCTCCCTTTTTTTTAAAATAAGTTTTTCGATTTTCTTTTCAGTACAACTTTACTTTTTTTTTACTAATGATACAATTAAAACTTCAAAAGATGTGATCGTTTCAATTTAGTAAATGAAGGACGTGTAAGAATCTGAACAATTCTGGAACAATCTTGACTGATTTTGCTGGATCAGCCTAAATTTGCATTAGACTGAAGTGAGGCCCTGGCATTTAAATAATTAATCAAATAAATCTTTTTTTCTTCTCAACATGCATGAATATAATTCCCTTTTCATCTAAGCTGGACTACCGAGCATTCACTACAACGCCCATTCTTTAACCCGTCCTGTTTTTTGTTATAGGGGCCCTGAAATGTCGCATATATTTAAAAGCACTGGGCTTTCACCCCCTCAAACCTTTGCAAATCCGTTTAGAGAGACAGGCGTGCAGTCCAGTACTGTTTTATCAACTTATTGAGTGTTTCTTTCCGCTCTGTGTCTGGGGTAAGCAATAAATCCCCCTTTCTCTCTTCAGCTTCATTTCAAGCAAGCTATACATTTATTTAATTACATTTACAGTAAAACATTAATAAAGTTACCAAACAGTTAATCAAAATGTCATCACATTTAAATAACTGCAACACAGGCTAGAATAATCCTAAATCTACTCCGAAGCTTGATTTGAAACAAATGTCTAGAGTTGTTACAGCGAGTGGCTAATGAATTTATGAGCTCTCAAACTGTGTTCTGGCACGTCAGTAGATAAAATCAAACAGGCCAATTAGTGATGTCCAAAAAAGAAAAACCGCTTTGCGGAACTATTAATAGAAATCCAAATACAAGCCGAAAAGTTTAACGTGAAATTTTACGGGTTGTAAGAACAACGCAAAAAGAAAAACACAGCTGCGCTGAACTAAACTCACATTCAAGACAATATAAACACGTCTAGTACAATTCACAAGATACTCATTTTATTGGTCAATTATGTCAATTACTTTCATGAATGCTTTTTTATTTTCCATCTCTAATTCTCTCAGACATATAAACACTTGCGCACCGAAAATTAAGATCAGTCACAATGCTCTCATCATTGTCATCGAGCTTTATAAATCCACTGTTAATCATTTCTGTTATTTACCTTTTTTGTCAAAGGGCAATGCACACTTTGAATTAGTTAAAGCATTAGCTAACTGAACTTTCCAGTTTTAAAGGTTTACAGTTCATTTGCTCTAATTATGTTGCAATGCATCCGTGGCCCATTTAGGAAAATTGCCAAAACTTGAGCGACAAAGGGGAAAAAATAACATTTTTTAAAAGTTATACAAGTTAGCGCATAAGCAGAGGTCCGTTATAACCTGCAATGATCAGTGTGTCCAACAGAGACCACTGCGTCATCTGCGGTTGGATACAGTACGAGTCACCTCTCAAGATATTACAATCACACAAAAAAATGTATCATTGCCGATCTATTGTGTTTATTTGAATAATATCCGTCTGAATTATTGTGTAGGCTATTTGAAGGACTGTGTTCAACATTGCAGGCCCAAATATAATAGCTCGACAGTAGCTGGAACAGCGGAACCAAAGTAAATGTTTAAACTGGAATCTGAAATCCACCGCTACTGCAACTATGCGTTTCTAGATGACTGAATGGAAACCATACAGAACATGCCATTTACATAATAATCATTACATTTGACTGCCTAGAAAGGTTTGCGATCTAGCCAAAGGGTAAAATTACATAATGAAAGACAGATAGCCAACCAAAAAAAAAAAAAAAGAAAAAAAAAAAGTTCGCTTTAAAACAAAGTTAGAAGGTGCCAATAAAACAGTGTTAGCTAATTTGGTTCACGTTGCTTATTTTGCTTATTAACAAGAAACACACCGCAGTCAAACTTTTAAACCTCAGATAAATTATGAATTACAAAAATAGTAGCCTAAAGCTTTATTAATTTAAAAACTATTCTCCGTTTTCTCTCATTTGAATATAGTCTATCATAGGCCTATTTCTTATTTTATAGAAAATTAAACAAGTTGCAGGATTCCGTTCATTCCAATTAAAGTTTGAATTTACGCTTGATTTATCTTACAATTCTGAATTTTCTTTAGTAATTTAACTGAAAGCGGTCGTAAAAGGACAGCTTAGTTATTAGTTAGTCGATATTAATCATAGGCTCCGTAAATGTGGCAGTTACATTTAGTCGGGATTCATTTTACAGCTCAAGACTCCTTGAAAAGAAAATGCCAGCACTCTTAACACACACACACACACATTCAACTTTTGTGGTTAAAAAGAAATAAACCTTAAATTAAAATCAAATAATAAATATTATTTTAAAATACCAAAAGCTATTTCGGAAAGGGTAGGGTCAAAGCGCATTTATTATGATCTACTTGAAAAGCGAATGAAAGTATGAGAAGTAAGATATTTATTATTCACGTTCTTACCTGTACCAGTCCAGTCCGTTGTCATAGTTACGGTCGAAGAAGTGCGGCTCGGCTCCGACCGCGCGAATATCTGGATGCACGCGCAGAAACTCCAGCAACGCGCGCGTTCCGCCCTTTTTCACGCCGATGATGATCGCTTGAGGCAGCTTCTTATTGCCCGAGCCGTTGGAGAAACTTGACAGCGGAGAAACTCTCCTGCCGTCGTCCCATTCCTCTGCCCGGTCCGAGTCCGCTTCATCTTTAGAGAAGTCTCTTGGAGATCTCCTGACCGCGGGCTCGTCATAGTCTGACTCTACCTCCGTCCACGAGCTCTGCGGTCTGGACAGGAGCTTGGACATCATCAGGTCCGGCCTGCCACTTTCTGCCTCGGCATATTTCCCGAGGAAATCCGTCTCCTTCAATCGGTTGTTATTACTATTGTCCACAACTAGACTTGGTGGCATAGTGGCACAGTAGCCCACGCAGGAGTACAGCATGTAGACCCAGAGAAGCAGCATAATGAAGAGGAGCCCGAGTTTCTTCTTCACGGGACTGACAGAGAGTGCGTAAAAATGGTGACAGAACAGGCTATATTCCATAAGACCTGTGCATGCAGACCATCACACTCCAGCTGGACATATTGACAGGTAGGTAGAGTTCTGTCCGGGTCCAGGTCCAATCCCGCCTCAGGAGTTTTTAAAAGCCATTCGAGTGCACAATAAAATCCTCAGACGTGAAACAAACTAACCCAAAGTAATCGGGGCATCTAGGAATGCGAGTTTAGTCAGCTGTTCTCGCTCATATCTGCGGGAGGAAACGAGAAAACTATCGAGAAAGACCGGTGCACTTGATTCCCAGCCGCAGAAGCTGCTCCCGGCCGCATCCTCGAGTGTCTGAGCGCTTTCGGGAGAGAACACCTTATACAGCGCTGATGCGTGTGATTGGCAGCAGGGACAGCCTACCGCTCAGCGTTCTTTTGAATAAAGGCGGGGCTATTTAAAGACTCCTGCCATTCAGGGAGCAATGTGGGCGGGGAGTTTAGACAAGACCCTTGGTCGCAGAGCCTATTAAACGCTCTTATTGAATAGAGAAACATTAGACCGGAATCCTTTTATTCCAGTTTTTGGGAGTTTCCAAAGTGATACAAATTTTACGCAGCTGAACGATTTAGAAAGGAATCTGGATTTGGGAAGTTGAGCAAAATTCCCGTACAAACAAATATAAGCCTAGTCAATTTATTTATTAAATATTAGCATACAAATTTATCAGACGAATTACTTTTATACTCAAATTTTAATAGCCTAAACTAAACAGTAATTTTTCCTCTGGATTAAGCAAACGTAAAATGAAGGATTTTGATATTTATTGTGTTTTTAATATTTTATCTTGAAAGTTCTTTGTTCGTGTAGCTATTCAAAAAGCTGAACTAGCTGAAGAATCGGGGTAGTCTATGGACATTCAGACGTCTTACACAAACGTGCAATGCAGTAAGAAAATCTGCTATAAATTCAATCGCATTAATCTGTCAGCAAGTCAGAAGTTTATAACTCATGATAAATCCTCGTCTGCATAACGAAAGGTCAACTAATGCTAGCAAAAAAAATCACCACGATATTTTACCAGATATTTTTTAAATAAAAAGTCTCGAAATAGTTTTAAACTCTATATAAAATTTAGTTTTCCAATTTATTCAAACTCTTGACCCATCACGTTATTTAAATCAAGGATAATAAACGCAATACAACCTGATTCATCAAATTATTGTATAATCCTATTTCTCTAATTTATTTGGTATAGGATATTTACATTGTAATATGAATTAAAAAAAGATTCAGTAAAATACACTTAAAGGCTAATTCTTGAAGTTATGCTTCGCTGCAGTAGAAGATATTTTTCAGTCTGCTGACGGATTTTTTTGTGCAAAAAACAAGCAAGCGGCGCTTCAGCTCGTTATTATAAATACGCATCTCATTATTTACACTGCTTAAAAAGTGAAGAAGAGCAGTCCCACACCCTCTGACCAATAAATTCTCAGTTGTTCTCGATTCAAAGACACTGTATAACATTTCTAGCAGATTAATTATTTCGAACATAAATAGAAACTAATAATTAGCTTATAAGAAATAAGGGCCTCGAAATGACAGATTTTTTTTCAGGTTTTATACGACTTCGGGAGACTTGCACTTTACACTTCACTTTCATGACAAACGTTACAGAGACGGGGTTTAAAATAACAACACCGCATTTTAAACATTAAATAACCTAGTATAAGCTGATTATAGCATTGTTTATTACAAAAAAAAACGTTAGTAACTTTATGAACTCCTTCAAATTGAGTCAACATGCTATTTAAAATTTTGTTTTAGTTTGAAATATCTTTTTTGAATCAAGCAAACTCTTATTTAAGATTCAGGGTCTGCGTGGACAATAATTAATTCAGAAGCAGTAAAGAAATATACAATTGTCAATATCTTCTCAGAGAAAATAAAATAAAATAAATTATATATATATATGTATATATATACATATACATAGATACATAGATACACACACACACACTTGGATATTTTCTAAATAGTGATTTATCATTAATGTAAGTGGCAACAAAATACTAAACAGAAAAACACAGAATTCTACTTTTTATGTATGTCTCCAAAAATGTAGCTTAAACAGTAGAGCATGTGGCTAGAATCACCAAAGTCACACAGGAGTACCTTCAAATATATGCCTATTTTGTAAGTTGCTGGATAAAAGTATCTGCTTAAATGTATATCAGATGAAACGATCACAAAATGTCTAAATTCCCTCCAAAACATTCTGAATGATGAAAGAAAAGCAACATTTTTAAAATCAGTACAGGACGTTTTATGTTACAATGTATTATTTTTACATCATTATTGACTCTGGCACAGACCTTAGACTCTTCTGTCGCCTTTCACCACTATAACGTATGAACTAGACCACATTTCTGAGATTGATGTCACTGTGCGGGTTCAGAAATGAGTGACTCCCTTAAGGCAAATATATCTGTGCGAGTTTAAAGAAGTTCAGGGAATGCTTTGCCCAAGAAACATTCGTCCAGCCCATGACTGATTTCAAGCAAGTGGCGAGTAGGTATAAATCAGTTTCAAAAGCTTTTCGCTATACTGTTTTCCTTACACACTTCGTGCCAGGAATACTTGATGCACTGCTGCCCGACGTCTGCCAAAATTGTTTGTCATCCTGCCTAACATGCTTAAACAGCAGTTAAAGAGCATTTTAGAAAAAAACTGTTTATAGCTGCCACTCAGCGTTAAGAGTTCAGAAAGATTTATTCTTAATGGTAATCGGTTTCGTTTATAAACTAAACCAAGTAAACATTTGCTTTAACAACCAAAAATGAAATCATCCTGCATTTCAAGTGTAAGATTTCAAAGCATTTTGTTGCCTGTAAATGAAAAGAGAGGAGAAATCCACCTGTTGCTGTTGTAACAAATGAAGGTCTGGGAGGCTGTTAAAACTGTAATGAGAATCCAAGCTGGATGAGAAAAACCGCAGAGAGCCAAAGATCATTATGGGAAATGTGCTCACCTCCTCAGGGTTCACAGCTCATAATGAATGAAAGCACTGTGAGGAACCCGCTCCGTGACACTCAGAGTCAAACAATATTTTTCCCTGAGAAGAGGATTACTCCATGTATGATGCATTCGTCAATCCTGACCTGATAAAGGAGGGAAAAAAGGCACTTAAACGGGAAAAGCAAGCAATTTCACTTGTAAACTGATGCATATGACCACAGCATTACCCTAAAAGTGTGCAAGACATCCCATCCGATGCTCGTGCACTGGAAGGTCTGTGTACTTCGTCCCACACAGGGTGTCCACCACGAATACCCTACAGAGCGGAAGCTGTAAAATCATGGTGGGAGAGTCGATGGACCCCAGGAGGGCTGGAACTGCTATTTAATCTATTGACATGTTGAGAACAGCTGTTTCTCCCCCTCCATCTCTTCACTGGCTCTCTGATGTGAAAGGCACTGGCTGCATCCAGAGCAGATCTTTACGAGAGGGGGGGAAGCCTCGCCCTGCCGTCCTGACTAAAGCTCAGCATACTGTATATGCGGGCATCTAATGGAGGTGCTGAGAGAAGTGGAACTATAGAGGACAACTGGGAAGGAAACAGCGGAGTGGTATCGAGTGTTGTAGCCGGACAGGTGCAGAGGTCGATATTCGGGAGATTATATGAGCTAATATCTTAGCCAGACATTATTTCCAGGCCTGTCTGGAGACACAACTTAACCACTG
This sequence comes from Enteromius treurensis, assembly GCA_032275025.1. Lineage (NCBI taxonomy): Eukaryota > Metazoa > Chordata > Actinopteri > Cypriniformes > Cyprinidae > Enteromius > Enteromius treurensis. The sequence goes on along the minus strand of JAUCMU010000021.1, from coordinate 13,003,492 downwards.
CATGGTATAAACTACTTGTCGCACATATTTACAATACAAATATTATTGATATGGAAAATATTATACACAAACAAAAATACACAATGCAATAAACGTATAATTTTTTTTATTACATGCAATCTGGGTTATACGATCAGATTCCAAAAATGACAAGTACTTGTAAACTGAGTATATTGCATTTATTATTACAAGGCTGATAATCAGCTTACATCCCCTTTTTATGGACTGCATTATATATTTACAATGGCAGTAAATATTTCAGAATTTTATCAAATTATTTTTTCCCTTACCAAATGAACGTAGGACTAATATACAATCAATTGGGCCTGCTGTAATATTTAATGCATTTTATGATGCTAATTAAAAAAAGAAAAATAATCTGTGATAAGAGTTCAAAATCTAAAAAATGTAGAAGTAATCTAAAAGTATTAGGGGAAAAAAAGTAGCCAGACTACATTCTCTAATGTGTAATCCAAGAACTTTTATAATGTAATTAGTAATAAATAATTAGAATAATCAGACACACTTTTATTAAGCAAGGGTAATCTCATTTTCTTCTTTTTTTTTAGTAAATACTGTTATTTCAAACTTTTTATTCATCAAAAAAAAAAAAAAAAAAAAAAATTGAATAAAGTTTCAACACTGATGGCAATAAACGTTACATAAAGTTTTTTATATAAAAAGAAAATTACATGACAAGAATGAACAACATTTTTAAATAAATGAAATATATATATATATTTTAAATGGTAGGTTTTTACAATATTAGTTTCTTGGTGATTTTTAACAAATACAACATAATACTTTATTCTACTTAAGTTCTGATAACTATTAATTTTGATTAATCACATCCAAAATAATGTGTAAATAATGTATATAAATTTATAAACATGGATGTATTTAAGAAAATATGTTTATAAATCTATTTATAAAATAAATTATACTAATATAATGCATTTTAAATATTTTTTAAATACATACTGAATGTGCATCTTTAAACATACATAATATACACGGCATGACTGAAAGTTATTAATCGGAGCATATAACAATTAATGTATAACTGACACAACAGTTTATTAACACGGCAACTTTACCATATATAAAAACTGAAAAAAATGTGTTTCTACTGGCAGCATAAAAAGTACATTGTGCTTTTTTTTGTTGCATGCCCAATATTTCAAAACAAAACCCAAACACAAGCTTGATCAACACATTTTAATAAGAACTTTCATTCATTTTGTGACTTCACACAAGTCATTGATACAGTGAGGTCAGATGAAGTTGCTGTATGTAGCTGCTGTTTGGAGAGAGCAAACCAGTAACGAACAAAGCATGACTGCAGTCAGTGGTATTCAGCACTGTTACATTCAATGAATCAACAGTAATTCAGTACTGGGGAGTTTAAATGAGTTGACTTGAGTTTATTTGACTAATAAGGACCGTTGATGGAGCTAATACCTGAGGGCTCTCCAAAACGATCCTCCTTTCAACATCTCAACACAGAGGGACGGAGTTTCATGCACAATAAAGACTTCTGGGCCTGCAGTGTGAGACACAGAGGTTTCTTTACTGAATCATTTATTGCCGAAATAAAATATTAACCAACTTAGAAAGTGAAAACTTTCAAAATATCAATTAGCAAGTAATTAGATTGGCACACACTTGAAAATTACTCGATAGGTGCATTTAAACAAACCGTTGTCCATTATCGGGCCTATATAGCATCTAACCATAATATCCACTGTAATGGCATTGTTAATTGCAAATTCAAGGCAAAACGTTTTCTTGTCTCAATTTCAATGATCCACATAGACACAAAACAGTCTATAGAAGCAGTTTACGAGTTTACAGACAACAGGGGGGCTGCGTCAAATAAATATATCATCTATTTACACACATAGAGCACTGATTTGTGTACATGTGACCTGAGTGAATTCAGGGAGTTTTATACGGTTATTCTTCCCCGACAGAAACTTTTACGACAATAGAAAGAGGGTATGACTTCCCTCTCCAAGGTACACAATTTTTGGTGTCTTTTTAGGGCTGATAGCAACTATCTAGCCAATATGAATTGCATTTGGGGATTGCATTTGCTCACAGAGCCAGAGACGGCGTGCTGGGAGCCAGAGCTGCCTCGTCCTGTGGCACGCGGCTCTTCTTGCAGGTGAGGGCCAGCAGCAGCAGCATGGGCAGATGCCAAAGACTACAGAAAAACAGCTTCCGGGCATTCTGTCTGTCGCTATACCGATAGAACCTGAAAGCCAGGTAGCTGATGTAAAGGTTAATGGGCAGAGAGACTAAGGGGAACGTCCAGGTGGTGACGTCCAGCACAGGGCCCAAGGCTGAGAGGCCAATGAGGCCTACGCTGTGACGAAGGGCCACACGTTTACAAAGGCTGGGATGGGTGACGGACATCATTCGGTACCCGCCTCGCGAATAGTCCTCTCTTAGATTCCAGCTTAGTGCATTAAAGTGAGGAAACTGCCAGGAGAACAGGAAACATCCCAGTAAGAGCGCTCCTGGAGAGACAGAGAGAGGAAGAGAAGAAGTGAATAAACAAACACGTTCTCCCAGATCATTTAAACACCATCGGAAGTGCATGTGTGCCAGCAGGAAACGAAAGTGACTAGGACACTCTGCCCCATCACTGAAAAGACGAGTTCCTTCACATCCTGCTGCGGAGGAAAAAACACTATTGGAAGAGTGGAAAGGTGACACCTCACAAACAGGGGCCGGTGCAGGGGAAGTGGAGCATGACGCAGCGCTGCCTTTGTGTGTGTGTGTGAGATCTTAGAAAACACAAATCCTCTGGGAAACACAGCACGGGGCAACATGACAGAGACCTCAAACACTCAGGTCATCTTTTTATGCTTTGTGTGTTCTTGAACTTGCTTTAAGATATAATAGTTTGGGTGACACCAGAGTCTATATATATAAGATCAGTGTTTGGTTCAGTGGGAATATGTACGTAATGTCATTTTAATGCAATTTTGACAGTGTTAAAATACTTTATTCATTTAGATGATGGTGATTATAATAAACAGAAGTAGTAAATTTAATTAATTTTAAAATATAACAACAAGAACGACGACATTCAGTGTAAAAACTTAAAAAAAATAAAAATAATAATGAACATACTGGTCAATAAGTTTAGATACAGACAGAGACTCAAAACTCCAATGTCCAAGTAAAAGTTTGGCTGATTAAAGAAATGCTTTTAAATCAAGTTTAAGATGTTTTATATGATATTCAAAAATAAAACTAACCATAATAATCATAATACAGTTAAAAAAAATATATATATATATATATATATTTGTTTGCATAGAAATTAAAGGAATTTAATTTAATTTAATTGTTGAAGTTGTATGTGTTAATTTGATTACCTTCGCTGAATACTGTATTAAAAAAATAATAAATTAAAAAAATAATAAAAAAACTCAATTACAAATTAAAGTATAATAAATTATAGAATTGTTACAATTATTTTTGATCATTCAAATCAAAAAACTATTAAAATATAATCCAGAAATTCAATTAAAATGCAAAACAGTATTTTTTAAATTTGGCAATAATAAAACGGATTTCATAAAGCAGTAATTTAATGAGGATTGTTGGCAAGTTCTCTAGTTGATTAATAAAAGGAATACATTTTTCGTAACTTCAAATGTACCCCTCTTTCGCACTTCCACAAAATATATTAACGATGCAGTTTCTCAGATAGATGACTAGTCCTACTAAATAAACTGCACTATAAAATAAACCAAATATTGAATGAAGTCATAGTTGTTTTTGACCCACTTCATGTCGTGACCTCACTCTAGATGGGGTCGTAACAATATTTAGGTTTGCACATGCTAATAAACACATGCTCGGAAAGGGCACTGAAACTACTACTATAAAAGACAGATGGAAGCTCTGGGGAAAACATGTAAATATGCGCACAAACACTTCAGTCTTTCGCTCCTGTGAAAACAGATCTCATGGTTGCCACAACAGTGCACTTCTAATAGTTTGCAAAACAGGCAAAAGACCCCCTGCTGTCTTCCACAAACACTTGATCTTAGACGAGAGCTGTCTTCGGAAAAAAACACGAGCAGGATGCTGGGTGTATATGTAACTACAGCACTCATAAGTGTGCCATATGGAGCATGCACATCAAGTTTCACTTCTCTGGAATGGCTGCACAACCCTGAACTGTGGGGGCGAACCGTGATAGCACTGGAACAATCACAAAGAGGGCTTTTAAGACTAAGGACACATATCAGTGATAGGAAATTCCTGGTTGAAACACTAACATTTAGCTCTTTGGCAAGAGAGAAGATATCACATGATAAGGTATATAATAACACTGGTAATATCATCCATGCCCACAGTGCCATATATGGTGTTATGAGAAGAACTTCACAGCTCTAGGGGTCAAAACATGTCTATGAGAATTGATGTATGTGGTCCTCAAAGGAATCATTCAACAGGAAATGACAAATCTGTCATCCTTTAATATCTTGCCAAGTTTATGAGTATTCTTATGAGGAAAGTTAATGCAATTTTTCTACTTAAATCAAAGCATGGACAAAAATGCAATTTGTTACAAAACAGGTAAGAAGCGTATTTTAATTAGTGCCGTCAAACAATTAATTGTGATTAATCACATTCAAAATAAAAGATATTTAGTCTGTATATATAAATACCACATGCATGTATATATTTAAGAAAAAAAAATTATATGGAAAATATAATTATATATAACCTGAATAAAATAAATTAATTAAGGAAATACATTTCAAAATATGTGTGTGTATGAATATATCTGTACGCATTATATAAACAAAAACGTCTACTTCTGAATCATATTGGCTTAATAATGCTGAAAATTCGGCTTTGCATCACAAGTTATTTTATTTAAGTTATTTAAGTTTTTTTTTTTGTATCAAATAAATGCAGACTTATTGAGCATGAGAGACTTTTTCAGAAACTTAAAAGAAATCTTACAGATTCCAAATTTAGAAATGTATCAAATTAATAAGAATAGAAATCCTTTTTCTCGTCCTTCTTCATACAATTATAGTATAAAAGTATGGAAAAAGAGCAACATGAACATCCTTAAAAACGTCTCATTTTGTGTCCCACAGGAGAACAAAAAGTACATTGGTTTAGAACAAGGTGAATCATTTGTACAGGAAGTAAATATGTTTTATCAAAGTCATTCAGCAGAAACTATAATCACTAGTGTGTGCTTGTAAGAGGAGGTTGTACCTGGATCGAGAGAGCCGGTGGCTGCTGTCCAGCCCATCACAGGTGGGATGGCACCCACCACAGCACCCACCCAGGTGTTAGTGATGCTGAGGCGTTTCATGGGAGTATAGCAGCACGTGTACAGGAAGATGTTGAGGGCGCCCAGGAAGCCAGTCAGTGGATTTACACCCAGGGTCAACAGGGTCACACCAGGGATCCCACACGCCAGAGCGAATGACACGGCATGCAGAGGACTGAGAGAAACAAATTCAGAACAACAAATACATAAGTCCTATGTGCAGTTTAAAGGGATCAGACTTATACTGTTTAAAGTAGAATCTGATCTGGTTTAAATTATGGCTTATTTTCGTTGAATATCTTGTTTCATTTAGAAATATGGCAGATTACAAAGTAAACCGGCTTTTGGACAGCAAACCTAGTCGACAGCAAATGTTGATGTCAGCAAGTTTCAGTATAATTTTGGTTTCCAGAGTACACTGAACTCTTATTTTAAAGGACAAAGACATGTTTAATACGTAATTCTTTAAAACAAACCAGCGTGCACTGGCCCAGAACGCATACATAACCTTGCTTTACAAATCTAAAACCACCACCAAATGAGACACAAATCAAACCAAAAAACTCTGTGCAACACATAAAAGGACAAGAGTAGTTCCTGAGATACGCTTTAGTGTGGTTCTTTGAGTCACATCAAAACAAAGGCCTGTGGGTCTCTGCTATAGATTAAACCTCTCCTGGCCACAGGCGCTATTCTCTGTGCTCCATTGGACAACCACTTCCTCTAAGGTTTATTAAAAGCAGTCAGTTGCAATCCTGCAGAGGCGTCTGGTTCAAATTCACAGCTAACTGCTCCATAAATTAAAGGAGTATTGAGACAGAGACCAAAGCGGAGAGGAAAAGAGGGCAAATTTTCCGCCCAACAGCAGGAGATTCCATTTTAATGTTATTATCATTGTTATGGCTGTTTTATGTGGTGAAAGGGTTCAGGGTCTATATGAGTCCCATAAGTTAACGGGTGAGATGAGATGTTTGAGGGATAAGGCTGACTAACTTTAGGAGCAAAGCCACTGGCATTTCCTACACTACATGAATAAATGGGCTATTGTAATGCACCACAAAAATAGGTATTTCAAGTTCATTCATTATTGAATTTATCTAGGGTTACAAAGGTTTTGTTCATCGAATGGGACATTTAAAACAAGCACTTGGAGTTGATCATTGAAATCTACTTGACGTCATGGTCTCATGTAGCGGATTTTCCCAGGAATCCAAAGTGAAGCCAAAATCATTGTCAACCATGACTCTCAGTGGGAATTAAATCTGTTACACAGAATAGTTTATATTCCTTTATAGCAAATAGACTTAAATCAAAAAATTGTTATTATTATTACTTATATTATTAAATTAATATTACTTATAGCTAAATAATAACTGTAAATAATTGTAAAATTACTAAAAAAAAAAACAACAACAATTTTCTTATTCCATATTTCCGTATTTTAATTCCAGAAAAATGTAAATACCCAACACAGCGTTCCTGGAAAAAAGTGTTTTTTAATTTATTATATAAAATCTATTAGTTAGAAATGCTTTTGATAATTAAATTGAATTAAATTATATATATATATATATATATATATATATATATAATTTTATAAAATCAATTAGTTAGAAATGT
>JAUCMU010000021.1:12964826-12982252 GCA_032275025.1 Enteromius treurensis | reverse complement strand
CGCTTGGAACCTCGCCGGAGGTGGTACGAAAAAAAGTACCTGGAAGCCAGTACAGGTACAACTTTTACACAGTGGAAGACCAAACAGAGCCGAGTCGAGCCGAGCCGAGTCGAGCTGGTACTGTGTAGTGGAAAAGTAGTGGAAAATCTCCCTGTAATCTCCATACGAAGCCATGATGAAGGTCTTTCTATTCCAGCCTGGTATCTGAGCTGTGATCATTTGGCCTCTCCAGCTTGGAGCGATGCAAGGATCCTGGCAGTAAGTCAGCTGGCACAGCGACAGGCTTGATTAATGGCCCGTAAAAAGCAGAGCTGAGTGCTAAACCGTCCACATGCTAATCAGCCAATTATGAATGTCCTGCTCTACACTAACGCTGCCTCGGTGCAAATCAATGGATTTAGTTCTTTTGCCAGCGGGCACCAAAGAAGATAGGGAGGCTGGGAATGCTTAGGGATGCTGTCCTGAAGTAGCAAGGATAAAATACCATACGGAAATCTGTGCATCATCAGACTTTTGGTCTTGTTAGCCACACACACCCAGGGAATGACAAAGGCGCCATGATCCCCCTTCTTTTTCCAAGGCATCTTGGTTCGGTTCCAGCACTACCATTTGCAGATGTTTTTGCAACGTTTGTTCCAGTTATTACGACAACATTAAAAGGTATTTCATGGCGATAACACAAGATGGATGAGAGCTGTCTACGTCGGTTGGGAGTTGGAGACGGAGGCTAAGCCGGTGGTTCGAGAAGCCGAGAACCTCCTGTGGGAAAGACAAGCTAGTTCATCATCTTTGGCCCGATGTCAGTTCATATAACCTAGATCATCACTAAGGTGAGCCTGTAGTTTGCCATCGTGATCCCACACCACAGTGCCTCCTGTGCTTCGAGTTACACTAAAAGAGCCCAAATGGCTGACAGTAACTGGTTGCGGCGAAGTAAAACAACTGTGATGGATTGAAAATTAAACAGTTTCATTATCGGTCATGTATTTTGTGTTACAACAAAAACAACAAGACCTCCCCGGAAAAAAAATGAGGCAATTATAAGTTAATCAAGTCATTCACAAGCAAGCCAAAATAAGCCTTTCTTCAAAAGAACTGCCACATATGGAACAATCCAAATAATAACCGGTCTAAAATCGTAACTGATTTGGTGAAGTTACACCATGTACTTTGTTGACAATGTAAAATAAAGACATTTCTTTTAAGTAACAGCCATGTGCAGGCATGTTTATGAAAAGAGCTTTCTACTAAGAACCCTCATTAATCATGACCCTGATAATCAAAGCTCAGTTTAAGTCTCTGGCAAACGAAACAAAGACACGTTTGAGTCACACAGTTATTTTTGCAGAGGATGCAAACACACTCTGTGTGCCAAAAGGCCTTGTTTTACTTTGATAGCACGGACTAGCCATACGTCTGCTTTACCTGCGACGCATTGGTTAAGATTAAACGTTGACATTCCCAGATTACCATTAAGCCCATGAACAGTTTGTGCAACAGGGTCGTTTAATATCAGCATCTGCGTCAATAAGCATGTGTTCATGCAACAACGCATGAGTGTGTGTTTAGATTATATCTGTTCCCTCCAGCTGTGTGTGACAGAGCAAGCCTCATGAGAAAAGCAGTCTTGTGCAAATTAACCACCCTAAAATGCTCACGTACAAAGTGTTTACATACAGACCTACAGTTTATATCTTCACTGAGGTTGAACTCCGTTCCCTACCACCCCGATTCCATTGTGTTCATAAATTCATGCCGCCATCAACATCTCGTGGTGAAAATGCACTTTTCCTCCAAACATTTTTGTCTAAGCATACTTCCGGAGAGGCTGGCTCATTTCAGACGGACACGGTTTGCTTGAACGTAACATTCCAACTCAAACTCCAACAAAGATGTGACAAAACGCTAAACATTCATCACTGAGCCACCTCAAAAATGGACAAATTTAAGCCGTAAAAACGTCCATGTCAGCACCCTCTCCATCTACATGATCCATGAAGCAAGCATGTCAGATTTTGAGCAGAAGTGTTTTAGTGCGAGACAAATAACACGCGATGCTTACACACATTCCTAGTGTGATGTCACCTATAGAAACCCTTTCAATGTCTAATCTGCCTGTTATTCTTTATCTACAGTTTATGGTAAGCGCTTAGACAAGTAGGGACACGGGTCAGAAGACCTGTTTTTTCTACTGCAACTACATCTATCTTTCTGTGAAAGCACAGGCCTTTTTACACCAAGAGCCCAAACAGTGCTTGCATTCCATAATTAGGACTCCTTGTCGCATCCCTACACTGCCTGCAAGCAAATGAGTTGCAGGAAGTTCTATTAGAACTGAACTAGAGATTTAAACTTCTAAAAGCAAAAGGTACAGCAAATGTAAACAGCAAAAGTATCCAATGAGGATCATGGTAAAAAATAAAAATAAAAACAAGTCTGTGATATATAACTTTTATCCTAATTAATTAAAAACAGATTTCAAAAGTTAAAAGTGGATTTTTTGAATACATATATACACACACACAAAATTCCAAGTTGGAAAAACTATTCAAGATACTCAGGACACTGAATTTACTGGTTGCACTATAATTTGCAGGGATACTTTGACAGCTAAGCCATTCCAATCTGATTTAATGCATGTAGACATTGCAAAAAGACAAGAACACGTTGAAGACCAAATAATGAGAGAAGAACATATGTATTCTGTCAAAACTGGTCTGCACCAAATAAATATCCAAGAAACTGGAGGTCTAGGCATGGAAGATTGTCTGTAGGGCTCTAGCTCAACATACTTGGATTTGATCACCATCTTCTCCAGCATTAAAGTTGGTAATTACAAAGCAGACACTAATTGTGGTTTTTCAAACCCATATGACAGGGTGCCGAGCGGCAGCATCCATGGAAACCAACCCTGTTATTAGCCCCGAAGGCTTCTGACAGATGGGGTATGGATTGAGTTAAAGATGCAAGTCTTGTTTTAATGGGGGGCCTCAGATTAACCCCTATATTAAAAAAAAAAACTGAAAAGAAAAAAAGAAGCTCATCTCTTCGGACCAATTCTGAAACCATCATGGAACCACTGGAGAAGCGCTTGAATTATTCATGCCTGAATAACAGTGCCATTCAAGCTAACAGATGGAAGCAGGATGGTTTTGAAGAGCTTGACTACATGCAAAGAGGTTCTGTCAACCTCTGTCCGCTCTCGCTTCATGCCTTCGGCCCTCGAGACCCTTCCCGCTCTTCTTCTTGTCCCCTAGTCAAGCTTGTCGAAAGCAATGTCAGGCTGTTAGCTCTGCCGTCAGGTTCTCAGAGTAAGTCGTCAACCATCTGTCGCCATTAGAAAAAGCAAAATGGTTCCTGTCAGAGTAAAAGCAGATTAGCGAGGACGGCAGAATGAAGCTTCGATATGGAACGATAAAAGGAAACGAAACCAGCTGTAGGACAATGGACGGTACAAATATAAAAAGCAATGGTCAATTAGGCGCATGATAGAAAAACAGGTGCCAGATGATTTATAACATCAACAACGGAAATGCTCAAATCTCCCAGACGTTCTGAGGTTAGCCACCTTTGACGCATATTTTGGGACTCAATTAAGAGGTCTAGTGGTTAAGGAACAGGAATTCATGCTCTATAAACCTCTGAAGCTCAACCACACACAGGATATGGCCAATCAGCAAATCATAAGCAGAACAGGCATCATAATCTCAGACTCAGGTCCAGAAAGATACTAACAGACATAGTCTGATGGTTAGCAGGTCGATGCATACAAGAAATCTGAACTTTGATCCCAGCCTTGTAGCACTTGCATTTCCTGTAATCTGATGTAATGATCTGAAATTCATCAAACAGGCTTTTTTCTAAGTGTACCAGTGTCATGAAATCAATGAGGAACATGTTGAAGAAATGCCAGTGGGAAGATTCTGGAGATGTGAAGAAAAAGCACAGCACGGCCGATCCCCTGGATAGATGCTGAAACAGAAATTGCTTTCATCACCTGCCTGTAATGAGAGCAGTGTCCTGAAACTAACGACAGCTGGCTGTTTAGTGCTTTTGTGTTCCCTGGATTAAGAGAAACAACAGATAAAAGGAGGAAAAACCTTCAAAACGAGCAAATAAAGGAAATGGCTCAACACTCTCGGCACTGGAAAGAAGAAAGCAGTGGAAGGATTTCAAAAGAATTAAACTCAATGAAACAGTTTCCAAATGAATTCTTAGATATAAAACATGAAAAGGAAAAATATGGTAGTTCTTAAGTCCCGTAGGTGAATAAGAGGCAAAAAGATGATAAATACAAGAAAGCTGCCTTAAACACAGGACACTGAAAACGAAACAGCCAATGTATCACACTAAAGAGGGCGAATACATCTGCCTTTGACATGTAACTGGAAAAACGTCAACACTAAATGCAGTGAGATGAAGTCCATCCTGCTCACTGTCATGCTTTAATCCCAAAGAAGCTTGGTGAAGACACATGCAAAGATCACAGGAAGGAATTAGCACATGCACAAGTTGGCTAAGAGCTGAAAAAAGAAAGCAGGAGATGAGAACATATTCTAGAGGGGATTTCCTTTCAGATTTCTAGATAAGAGAACAGCCATGCTGCATGTGCCGCCCACAAAGAACCTGTCTGAATTTTAAAATCACAATATAAAAAGTTGAGAAAGAAATGTTTGCAAATGGAAATAGCTTTTTTAAAGCTACATAAAAGTTTGAAAAAAAAGGAAGAGATGGAATAATTGCAAAAACATGGAGGCTGTAGAAAAAAAAAGGGTTAGTTTTATAGGGATGTAATGGAATCAAAACTACACGGTACGGTAATACCTCGGCATTATTGGCACGGTACGGTATTTACTGAATCATTTACATTAAAAACAAAACTAATGAAGAGACTCAAAAAAAGTGCCAGAAGTGTTTATTAAACAGTTTACATGGACACTGAACATATCAATGGCACACACATTAGCCATCTATCTGTAAACTTTGAAACAGATGGCTAGATGCCTGTCGCTAGATGACGTCATATGTCAATTTACATATTCATTACGTCTGTGCATCATATTATCTTGCTTCTCTGTGGTCACGTAAAATAGAGTTTGAAGCAACATAATATCTATTTTAACTGAAAACCCTGCTCCTCTCAGCCTCTCACTGAACAGAACAGACGCAGAGAGGTGTGTGCGCGCCGAGAAAACAAGGGCTCAGACTCGCTGAGGTTTGTCCAAGAAGTCTCTAGATTTGTCGCTAGTCGCTTTTAGGGAAAAATGTCACCAAGGGGGGCTGAATAGTCGCTAAATATAGAGACAAAGTCACTAAGTTGGCAACACTGACCTGTAGTGACAACAGACCGCAAAGGATGATGGCCACGCCTGGGATGATGGGAATTGTAGTTTCCTAGTTCCCGCTACCTCCCGTTCGCTCCATTCGCCTCAGCAAACTTTTCTCAGAAGACCTATCGTTTTACAGAGTCATGCAACCACGGTAGTATCGAAAAAATTTGTTATTGTGGTACGACGGTATTTACAATACCGTTATAACCCTATTATTTTTAGTTACAATAATCTTTTTGATAGCAACATCACACATAAAAAAAAAACACACACATTTGCTGAACCAGCCTTAATATTTATAAGATTAAGATGATTGACAAGTTGCCATTTTAAATGACATTTTAACATATTCAAGACTTCAGACTTTAAAACTCAGCAGTCTAATAATCTATTTTTATAACATATCTTTTAGGATGGTCAAGCTGAATAGTAAATGTTATCTGTGCATATACTCAATAGGACATTGTCTTGCTTCTATTAAAAAAGTATTTTCCCTTAGTTAATAATAGTTTAGAATGGCATATGAAAAACAGACACTGACCGAGTGCTTGTCTGGAGTCACAAAGTATCACCACAAATACAGCCCCACAGGTGAGTCATGGACTAAAAACAGTCTACCAATGGCTTCTTCCACTAAAAAAAATCACTACCACACCTTTTAAACTACTTACAGAGACAGGAATGAACAATAACACCACTCAAGTCAGTCAAAAGTGACACGCTTTCATGATAACACCCCAGATGTCAACAAATCACCTGCACAAAAAACAAAGTGAGCTTTAAGAGCGGATGTCAAGCTAATGAGGGAGGCTGAATCATGCAGGTGGCTTTTGATCAATGCAAACCCTAAGATCGCATTCCCAAACTCTTAAAATAGATCGAATGGATACACAGCCTTTAAAATGATACAAATACTGGATAATTCATTGGTCCGGCACCAAAAATGGTGGTTATGACTAGCAGGAACGGCTACTCCTTTATGTTGAGAGCTACTATTAGTCAAAAAGCTTGCTTGCAAAATAACAAACCAACAACTGTAACTGACAACGAAGTGTGCAATTATTACTAAATGCAAGTTGGGTGCCACCTTGGACTTCAAGAACAGAACCATTTTAAACATCTCATCACAAAACTGCCCTTCAAAGTGCTGATCCAGGATGCTTCAGTTACTACAAAGCAAGACAAACATTGTTCTATTTGGCACAGAGCCGTTCCACAACAAGATGTGTTTCTCTAAAGAAATTAAGGGAAAAAACTAAATCAAAACTATTCTGTTCCCAGGTTTTGCTAATGGAGCAAGGTGCAATTTCAACACTAAAACTCTGAAGATGCCTAGTTGTCCTTATTATTTTGTGGCAACCAACTTTTGCAAGTTAAAATTAGCATTCAACACAAGCTAGTGAGTATGGTGCTAACAGGGCCGCTTTTGTTAATTAGTTACGCATCTCGGTACTAAACAAAATGTTCCTATTGCTGTTGGCAGCTACCTTCATTCGGAAACAAAGAGAAGCAGACTTAGTAAACATCTAGTTATAACCAGCTAACATTGGATAACTCCTTTGAAATGGGCAGGCATTTCTTAATTGACACCAGCATACAAAAATCGTATAAATGCTCCTGTGAGGTAAACAAGAAAATAACCGCTAAGACAACACATTATTCCTCAAATGACAGACCTCACTACCCTTAATTTCAATTTCCTCCTATTTTTTCGTTGCCCACTATTACATTAAATTAAAGTGCTGTTTAGCCGCTCGGGACAGAATATGGGCTGCAAATGAAGTGCCTAATTTTTTTTAATAATTTTGTTCAAAGAAAGAACATTGCCACCAAACAGAAATCACAAAAATAACAGCAGCAGCTAATTTAGATGTGTCTAACACCTGCTCTTCTTGCAGGATACAAACACAACTTCATAAAGGCACAGATGCATTTCCAATGGTTTTCCACAACCAAAACTTGTGAACCAGAAGAAAAGAGTTTAGAATGAGATGCAAATGGATTTGATGGTTGTACTAATTCTTATTTGAAGCAATCTTCACACTAAAGACTGGAATACAGCTTGACAGCAAGCATATGAAGCCTACGGTTCTACAGATCTGTCCAGGAGTTGTGTAGTTTATTCCTGCCTTGAAATGTCATTATGACATACAGCATTCATGAACTTTAGCCTCAAAAGTGCTAGCACAACATTCTGGTTGATCAAAGATGGCCAAAGCTCTCCTTAGTATGAAGAAGTGCATGATCCTAATAGACGAAGTTGCCCAAGGAATTAGATCTGGCTCCACGTTTGTGGCATTCCTAGTCAACAGAGACTGCCTTGCGTAGGAGTTTCCCCAAAAAATGCACTGGATGCTGATTAATTGGTCAACAAAGACCATGCATTAACAGCTTCACCGTGTCTAGACCTGTAACCTCTGCTAACATGAGCATGAACCGCATGCCAAGCTCTTCTCTTGTGTTGATGTGTACTCCTCAGAGAGGATTGTGGTAAATAAAAGGATGATAAAGTGATGAGAGCGGGGCGAGACATCTCGCGTGCGAGGGTGCCGGCACAGTGTGAAAACCCCTTTGATCAAACGTGCCGACGATGTACAGCTCCACCTGAAGGAGCGAATCCCTTTGGGAAGGTTTGTTTTCAAGATCCCATCTGGTTTTGACTCTACCTGTGTGGCTGGTGACATGCAAAGTCAATGAAGCCTCACAGACATGCAAACAAGTCTCACATGGGCGAAAGCCTAAACCACAAAGACAAGGACCACGAGAAAAGACATAAGCCACAAGAGCACCAGCGAACCCACACATGCTTGAAAGTCTATATAAGGTAGCCCAAGGCTGACCAAAAGCACCACAAATTGTCCATTGCTCAAGACAACAAAACCCACTATGACTAGCACTTCATCAGAATGCAACACTAACCCTGTATAAATGTAACATGCCTGAAGGTGAAAGGCAATAGTTATTGCACAATACATACTTTTTTTTTTGGCTTCACCACGACTTCTGACTTTAAATAAGGTCAAGGGATATCAAAACGAACACTGGTAGAGCAGATTACCCCGTCCGAAAGAAGAAATGTGTGATTCCAAAAGGCCTTACCGAAATCGTATCTCTGTGACATGGCATTCATTGGCGTCCGCGAGACCACAGAGCAACCCCTAACAGGAGAAGCACTTTCATCAACCCACAATAATCAATACCGATATTGCCAAGGGCGTGATCTGAAACATTACATGTTATTTAATTCATGTGCTTCCTGAGGAGACAAGTTATTTTTGGAAAGCATAAGTGGGTTCTGAATGGTTAATATGTGTTATTTAGTGCCTCACAATAATTTATAGCTAAGCATGACACATCAGCACCATTATATCAGTGAAGATAAAAATGTTGTAATGCCCAAAATGCACTTAAAGTGGTTCAATTTAAATGAAATCTTTTATATATTTTAACAAAATCGGAAATAAATGACAACATCAGAGAGAACTGTATTATCGATGCACCCTAATGAGTGTTTCTATCCAGAATGAAACTAATGTAAAGGTCAAAAAAGGATGCGTAACATTTACAATCTTCATTAAATGGCATTAGACTTTGCCATAAACAGCTGCTCTTCTCTAATTTCAATATGCCAAAGAAAATGAAACCCAACCCAATTGGTGAACAAATTACGGTATCAAATTTCCTGTGACAAAACCATGTTTTGAGGCTGACATTTACTAGAACAATGCCACCGCTCAAGCACATGTGCTCACATGGAGCCTGAAGCGTAATGTTCCATAGTGTACAGTTTGACATAGATTGACACCCTGCAGATCGGGGGAAAATTAACTATTAAACGCCAGCCTCTGTTTAAATATTCATTCTGATCCTGAACACCGTGAAATAGGCCATTGAACAGCCTGTGTGCCACCATGCCATCTGATCAGAGATCGCCCACTGATTAAGAGTCTGTCTTTTCACGCTACCCTCCCCAACGGATTCAAAGCTTACGGCAGAAATAAAAGAGGAGGTGACTCATCCCTATTGTTAAGGAAGGAGTGTTAAACAGGCTCTCAATTTAAGCATCTATTAAATGGAGGGATCACCTTGATGTTAATTCCTTCCTCAGACACGTTTTCACCTCCAGGAAAAGGTGGCCTTGCTTCGAGCGCTCATTTGTCGTGATGGCGAGAATGCACCATCAAGGAGCTGGTCAAATTGTGCAGTGGAACTAATGTGATTACCGACGGGAATAAAAGATTCATAAATAATTGATATAGTACAGCATGAACCCCTGAGAGAACACCGTGGGCACTTATTGGGCAATTTTAACAGAGCTGTCATCGCGTTTTTTGTGCATGCTATGACTCCAAAATGTCAAAAACGTTCAAAAGAACTGAACGGGCGTCTTTAAAAAGCTGCTCGAGTGCCAGCCAGTTTTGCTTTAAGGATGCCACGGCAGTAAAACTGCAGACCACAATGTCGTCATGCCGGTGGAATTTGCAGGCCGTTTGAAAACGTATCATCTGTCACTGCATCTCATGGGGCAACAGATAAAACTGCAAGGATGGGGTGCTTCAAAATGAGACGGGCTGGTGTGATGTCTTAGGGGGCATCTGGTTACAACTTATGGCTCCTCCAGAGGTTATACACAGCAGCATGGGACCCCTAAAGTAAAAAAACGACGGCAACACAGGTCCTGAGGGACAGAAAAAGCCGTCGAGAATGCCAAAGCTTTAACAGATGGGTCCAGAGGAGGAAGAATTACGGCTCAAAACTTTAGACATGTGGCCCACATTAAGATTCGAAAGATGCTGTCAGCTAATACGAGATTAGACTACAACTGGAAGTGAACTGTAGCGGGTTATCACATGTATAATTACATAAATCTAATTATGCACATCTATTTATAACAAATATATACACTACGATCCAAATAGTTTAGGGTTATACTGCAAAATATTGCTATTGCAAAAAAATGCTGTCCAATGCGTCCAAGAAACCTGAAAAATATTGTCTACGATTTTCACAAAAATGTAAGCGCCAAATATTAAGTAATAACTGTTTTTGACATTGATAAGAAGACAACTGTTACTTGAGCGCTAAATTAACATATCAGAATGATTAATGGCAGCTGAAAATTCAGCTTTGCCTTCATAGGAATAAAAAATATACATACAATTATTATGTTTTAATGTGGAGTTACACCCTTAAGATATGAAAGGAATTACTGAGCAAGAGTTCACCGGCAACCAAAATGCATACGGATATATAAGATGTGTTTCTGAGAGGGTGATTTCAATATGCAAAACAATTTTGAGACTACACCAATGTTATATTTTAATGACAGTCATCAAAATATAAACAAAGCTGTTGGTTCCTCTCAGAGATCAAGTTTTATGTTCCAATCCCTCTAATTTTCTCTCTCGCTCTCACTCGGTTACAGTACATTGCTTCTGAAGCAGCCACCCTACGCATGCAAATATGGATTTTAAAAATGCATGGAAACTACAAGCAGGCGACAATCATTCTTCTGTCTATGTCACACAAGATTAAGGGCGAGATGCCTGCAGTCAGAACAAGAAGCCTCGTGGGATAGCGGAGGCCTTCAGTTCCCGTATCTACATGAAACCCTATGTGGAAAAACATTCTGTGCTGTCAGATATGGAGATGTGATTATTTGGCATCCATGTGATGGGTCCTGTTCTTGTTGATCTGATGACATTAGGTTATCCCCCAACCAGGACGTTTTTTTTAATAGACTACGCATTAAAATTTCATAGCAAGCCTCGTTAGAGAACAGCAAATCAATCTGAATAGGTGCAAAAACACTATGATGATTCTTTATTAAACCTTCTTCACAAAATCAGCAATCGTGTGAGAACTACTACAACGAACGTTATTATTAACAGAAACCAAGATGTTGAGCACTTGAGCACAACCCTGATCAAACGCAGAACACAACAGGAATTAATGTTTTCCAACGCCATAAATCACTTCAAAGCTTGATTTGATATTCTGCTTCTCGAAGTCACGCTTTTAAATTTGCATCTGAATGTCTCTTGAGAGCTCCTCACATGAAGTAGAAGGTGCAGATTCTCCTGAAGCTTTAGATCATTTTATACCAGCAGGGAATTTCCAAGATCATTTCAACATGGAAACTCCAGAATTAACGATGAACATGTTTAAATGTTTTGAGATAAAGCAACATTTAATC
Organism: Enteromius treurensis; assembly: GCA_032275025.1. Lineage (NCBI taxonomy): Eukaryota > Metazoa > Chordata > Actinopteri > Cypriniformes > Cyprinidae > Enteromius > Enteromius treurensis. The sequence continues at coordinate 12,970,726 of JAUCMU010000021.1, read as the reverse complement.
TAGTGAGATGAGATAGGGCTATTAAGAAGATTAAATAATCATGTATAATTACACTCAGGTTGTATTCTGCTAAGATCTTAACTTGTTCAAGAAAGAGATGGGATCATTAACAATCGTTAATGTACAGTGTCAGAATCATTCTTAACCGCCCTGACATGTTTCATATTTCTTCTGTTGGTCTAAGTATATACATGCATTTTTGGTAAAGAATTAATTTTCCTACAATTATAAAAGATGAACAAAACTTAAATCTCAACTAATAAGCATGCACTCTAAAAATAATAGGCTGTGATAAAAGCAATAATAACAGAATAATTTTTACGAAAAGTGTTAGTGCTTTAGAAAAGACTAGTCCCTCAGACAACCCACCCACTAGTTGACAAAAACATGTAATAAAAAAGACAACAAAAGTGAGGTGAGGCACAGAGACAGGGTCAAGGAACTAGATGTGTTTTGCTTCGGCTTGTCAGACGCTTGCCATCCTCTGACGACCCACCGCACACTCACAGCCGTCTATCCCAACAGGAGATATGACACAAAACCACCCCTGAAATACCAGGACAGGGTTTACAAAAACAACACTCACAGAGTGACACCTCACAAAAAAAAAGGCAGTGGGAAAATGTCCTTGTTGGTAAAAAGTTGCAAGAGAAGTATTTTCTTTGCTGTGGCCCCTTCACCCGACTGCTGATTTCTAACCTTTAACTTGAGAGGGAAAAAAAGCCTCTTTGGACTCAATTATCAAATTAAGTTGAATTCAGAGTAAAGTTTTCATAGCAATCAACAGATCGCCCTTGCAGCTCTACTTACTCGGACCTCAAAGCTACATCATCACAACAGCAGATTAGGACATTGCAGAGTGTTCGAGGTTAATATTAAAGATTCTAATATTCAGTTAATCTGGCATTGCAGCACACGCTTAAAGTGGCCACGCTCTCCTGGCTTTAGGCCAAAATCCGCCGAATATCAACATTCCTCAGGCTCCATCGCAGCACCACAGCGAGCCACTGTCTAAAAGTCAAAGAGAAATGTCTTGGCTTGAGAAATCACAAGCTGATAACTGATGTCAGAAGAGAGCAATCCGACATTGCTCCTCTAAATGCTATTTTGGTTTATAAATTATAATTTCATGTTTATACATTTGTTCAAGAAGTGTGTTTTCATTGAGAAGGTCAAATTAAAGTTTTAGTATATAAATCTGACTGTCTGTGAATTAAAATTGAAAATAGAGTATGCAGTGCATCGTCAATGCATCGAGATATTGAATTGAACCGAATCAATGACATAATAATCGTAATCGAACCGAACCGTGAGACCAGTGTCCCCTACTTCTCTGTGTATTCCAGGAAATTATTCTTGGTTTATATTGTAAATTCCGTTGGGAGAGCAGGCCAAGAATGCACAGTTTAGACGGTTTCATCAGGTGTAAGCACTTGGACTGAAGTCAACTTCCAGTCTGTGTGTTTTTTTAATTTTTTTTTAAATCACTCTGGTTAGTGTCGCCGGCTACAAACACAGCTAAAGATGAGTAATGAGGTTGGTCTCAGAAGGAAGAAAATGTCTTTCTCATCTATGAATCTCAAGAATGAACATTAACATACTGCGAGCCGGGACACAAACTCGCAACGCCCAAAGCACAACAGCGCTATGTGTTGGTGCACTGCCCACGAGGCTACAGGCGCCAACTTGAAATTATTTTTTGTAGTCTTCCTGAATGGAACTTCCAAAAAACTGGAAGTGTTTCCCATTATTTAAAAAGCATTAGGCTTGTGCTAACACCACTAGCTTGATCACTCTGTCAACCACATTATTTATTGTAAGAATGTTCAAATGACTGCAACTACCATAAAAAAAAACAATTATGCTCACATTATTATTCATAATTTTTTAGCATTTTAAGCTTACTTAGTCTATATAGTTTTGCAGTTTAAAAGGAACACTCCAATTCTTTTGAAAATAGGCTCATTTTTCAACTTAAACCATTGAGTTTAACAGTTTTTTAATCCATTCAGCCGATCTCCGGTTCTAGCAGTAGCCCTTTTAGTTGTGGCTAAGCATACATCATTGAATCGGATTAGACTGTTAGCATCTCACTCAAAAAAATGACCAAACAGTTTCAATAATTTTTCTATTAAAAGCTTCTGTAGTTACATTGTGTATTAAGACTGATAATAATCACAACAAAAATAAAACGTTGTGATTTTCTAGGCCGATATGGCTAGGAACTATATTCTCATCCGGGCATAACAACAACTTTTTATTTTCTGTCAGTCTTAGTACACAATATAACTACAGAAGAGTTAAGCTCTAAACAGGAAAATTATCAAAGCTCTTTGGTCATTTTTGAGCAAGATGGTCTAATCAGATTCAACGATCTATGCTAAGCGAAGGCGAATAGTGCTACCGTCAGACCCAGAGATCGGCTGCATGTATTCAAAAATAGTAAAATTTAACCGTTTAACTCTAGGGGATTTGGAAAATTAGCCTATTTTTAAAAAAGTGGAGTGTTCCTTTAATGCAATTAGCAGGCATTACACACAACAACTCTTCCAATCCCTCCAAAACTTTCAACCCAACTGAACCAAAGAAATCTATTGCAATTCAGATGAGTTTCAACCATGCATTAAGTTTGACCACACTGCAAAACCTCCACAAAACCTATAGGACTCAGTTGAATTAAAGCCAGAATTTGTCTTTTCAAAGAAAAATGCATCTACAGCCATATGTCACACATAGTTAAGTTTCCTCAGGAAACAATACATTGTTGATGGGGCAATTGTACTTGCAAGCAAGGGTTTAAAATAAAAATTGAAAATGACAAGGTCAAAAGGGTTGACACTCCTGCTTAACTCCTAACCCTAAAGACAAGCAGGGCTGTGAATGGAGGATTAGGAGGTTAATTAGAGGGTCAGAAGTAATCTCTGGCTCACAGGATCAATATAACGCTTACCAGATGCAGATATGTGGACAAGAACCTCAATGAACTGGCAGCATCTGGGATCTGGGATCTAGCACTACCAGGGTTCAAGTTTAGTCTCATTTATTGACATCATAAATCTTTATTTAATACAGAATTTTTCAAAACAACTTCACAGCAATACATAGGACAATAAACCAATTAATGTAAAATAAATCAATTATATAATTATATAATTCTTTAGTTCTCCAGATTTCAGGATTCTAAATTTGTATATCACTAGTGCAAAAGAAGAGGTTCGGGTTTGTGTTTGTAACTTGTTGACTCTCTTTAGATCTGCCTGCCAAAAACATCAGGATTAAAGTCCATTAAGATGAAAGTCTATCTTTGGGTGCAAAGGTGCTTTCTGTTCCGACCTGTAAATAAATCTGGGTAACACTTTATTTTACGGTGTTCTTGTTACACATATTACATGCACTTACTATTGTACACTCAAAAAAAAAAAAAAGAATCTCCAACACTGCCTGAAGTTAAATAAATCAAACCTATTATTTTTTTCAGTGTAAAAGGATGTCTTCCTATTAATTAATTCCGAGTTCAATAGCATAACATGTATCAGTTTCATTAAAACTTTATTTGATCAAATTGGGTTGACCCAACTCAATTCAATTTCATTTAATTCATTGTTTTTTTATGAGTTGGAGCTACACATATTTATTGGATGGAAATCCTGCCCTGAATTAAACTGAGTTCATCCAATGAATAATTTTTCTGAGTGTATTCAGCCATGTCCTAACTAAATGTGACACTACCCCACGACATGTGATAAAAGGTATCTTTTCCATGTTTTCCAATCTGACTTTTTCTCTTAACTAGACACGTAAAAATGTTTAATTTAGAAATAAGTTTTATTTCTGCGACGACATGGCTGTAATAACAACAAACAAACTATATGACAGTAGACAATCTCAGGTGATTATGTGGCTTATTTAAAAGTTAAACATGAGTTTAAATATAAACATGACTTTATAAACATTCTGAAAGCAACAACAGACAGTTTACCTCAGATCTTGAAAATAAGCAAAGTTTCACGTTATGTCCATTCTCATCAAAAAACGTTAAAATGAAAACACTGAACCATTAAGTGGAATGCGTTCATATTTCGGCCTCATCTGCTTTCCTATGTGTTTAATGCAAAGATTAATTGAACATTACGGCATTTAAGTGTTTCTACAACGTTTTGTTGTGCAGTTTACTGATTGAAATATTGTTGCAGGGCTTAATATGGATTGCAAATTTCCAAAACTTTAATTTTGTTTAGTTTTGAGAGATGATTTATTACTGTGAAACAGTTAAAAAAGGGACACGCTTGTGCTGCAGTTTTATGGATATTTTGCCCTCCAGGTCTTCGAACCAGTCAAGTTTTTTAGATCCACATCAGGCTACTCAGCATTGTTTTGTAGCTGACTTAAATTATAACCTTAATGGTCTTGACAGGGTCATATGATGCAATTTCAAGTTTGTCTTTCTCTTTGGAGAGTTACAAGCTGTTTTTACATATGTAAGATCCCTAAAGTTGCAAAGACTAAAGATGTGTATAGTGCATTTTACGGAGAACTGATTCCTGAACCTGATATGCTAGCTGTGTACAGAGGCAGTTACAACTTTGCAAGGATAGTCAGCTGCTTCTGACTCACAACCTTAAGTACGTTTTCTTATTTAAAGAATCTGCTTGTCATTTCCTCGATTACAATTGTTGCATCATGCCATGTAAAAAGACAGTACCAAGTCATTATAGTCAGTGATTATGGCCCTACTTGATGCAACAAATGCCTTTTTGTAACGTGTTTTATTGTTTTTGTGTCATTGTGCTGGGACATGGCATCCCAGTACTGTAAATGGAGTAACATTACCATTACAAGATTGAGGTATTTGGGTAAACACAACACTTTAGACAGCTGGCCAAATCAAAGCACACCTAGCTTCTCAGAACAGTGAGCTTTATAAAAAATCATGCATTTCAGGAAGGTGGGGCATAGAGGAGTAACAATAATGTATAAGTATGTGTAAAATAAACAGCATAAACACATTACACCAAATACACAAATTTTCTTTTTAGCAACACCATATGACCCCTTTAAAAAAACTAAATCAGATGGCATGTCTTGCAAGACTAGTCTAAACATTTTTTGCAAGCAGCCTCTGTTTACACACAAAGCCTTCTTGCATTTTATGTGGATTTTTTTTATTGGTTTACTTACATGTATAGACTGACTGAAAGATCATGTTGAGTTTTCAGGGAAAAGAGATTTCAGCTAAATTCTTTTAAATCATTATGTCTTAACACTTTTTTAAAAAAAGTAGCTCTTTAGTAACGATTTAAAGGATTAAAGACACAAAGCCCTGTTAAGGACATCAGTTTCTCTAAACACGGAATACAAATGTGACATTGTCAGCCAAAGCCAAGACGAGCGATTCTGATTATATTATTAGATTACACCTGAGTCATCATGAGCTGGGCTGATTCTGGGAATTCTTGTTAGCGAACACAAACAGCATCTTGTTAACAAATCAACCCAAAGATAGAACACACAAACAAGATGCTACTGCATATATTCTATTCTGTGGTGAATTTATAAGCTTTCTTTTACATTACAACATCCTACATGCAGAACATCTGACAGGCATACATGCACAGAAAAGAGGGCCTGAGCAGAAGCCTTTCAGGCTGACTAAAGGTGAATGACATGCACAAAGCAGTTGCCCTTGTTTTGCAAAACGATGTTGGATCGACCACAAAGATGGAAATTTACTAGCAGTATTTTAGTTTACTAACAAGTTTAAGCAGGTGATATTAGTCAAGTAAAGTCACTTTTATTTATATAGCGCTTTTAATAATACAGACTGAGCAAAGCACTGAACATTATCAAATAGAAGAACAGAGTGATGGTAATGTATAATGACGAGAATTAAACTTTATTTA
>JAUCMU010000021.1:12929539-12956120 GCA_032275025.1 Enteromius treurensis | reverse complement strand
AAGCTACATACCTTCTATGTACATATCAGAGAACAATTTAAAATATTCTCTCAAATCATTCTATGGCACCTTTAAGTGTTATTAATAATAATAATAAAATAAACCCAATAAAGTGAAAAATACAAATGACTGCTTTAAAAATAATAAATAGCCTATGTGTTGGCCATGTGAGCATTAACGGTGTGAGAATTATAACGATGAAAGTAACGATGAAAATGTTCAAAAGCTTTATTTTAGTTAAGACTCTACCTGTATGTGTTATAAAATAACTTTAACATTATGGAAACATTAAAATGCATGCAATAAAGACTTATAGGATATAATTTATAAATGCAATAAAATATTAGGACGGGCTACTAATACCTGCAATGGTCTTCTGTCTTATTGAATGTTCTGTATGTGTTTTAGAATTTCATAATACCGATACAGTAGTTTGCAATCTGATAACTCCATATAAAAAGAGATGATTTAGCCCATTTTGTAAAAGCAACATAGAAACTGTTCATGTTGTCTGTTAAAGATCTCCTAATAAGATCAATTTCCATTTTATCATTAAAACCCTCACATTTCTTGATGATCTTAAACATCTTCCTCCAGTATTGAAGGCCTGATGGTTAAAACCCGCCATCCAAACCCATTTCCCTGATTCATCTCATTCATTACAGCCACTTCCTGGCCAGCCCTCCCATCCTCTCCTAGCAGATTACATGATCTAATCTCACCCCCCTATCCAGATGCAGTGCTGATGAATGTCAGCAATGCCCAGCGGTACGTTCTAACAGCCACAGATCATGAGCTCTATTCAGCTCCCACAGACAGGAGTTGTGCAACAAGATGGGATTGCAGCTTTGACCCTGTGAACTTTTTTGAGAGTGGTTTAATTCGAGGTGCGTCCTATTGTGTTGGTAGGTTTTGTCTGACTTGAAATCACACTGTAAGAAAAGAATAAATGAGCCTGCAGCACATTACAATAGTGCAGCTGATTTGTGTGTAAACAATTTTTTTTGTTGTTGTTTTTAACGGGAATCATATAATGTGCATGTGTGTACATACATTACATATCTTGATCTATTATGCTCAAACCAGTCCCCTAAAAAGTTGCACAATATGACAAAATCATTCCCAATAAGGACCAAATTGATGTTTAATTTGTAGTTTTTGGCAATTATTTTGGAATAATTCAATTTCACTAGGGATTGGCTTACAAGTAAATAAATAACAGACCAGACAAAATGCCCTACTGATTTTAATATATATATATATATATATATATATTATATATACAAACATACACATACTGTACATACACACACTGCTCAAAAAAATAAAGGGAACACTAAAATAACATCCTAGATCTGAATGAAAAAATATTCTCATTAAATACTTTGTTGTGGCCCTCCAAAAAATGCCTCCCCACACCATTACTGACCCACTGCCAAACTGGTCATGCTGGAGGATGTTGCAGGCAGCAGAACGTTCTCCACGGCGTCTCCAGACTCTGTCACATGTGCTCAGTGTGAATTTGCTTTCACCTGTGAAGAGCACAGGGCGCCAGTGGCAATTTTTCCAATCTCGGTGTTCTCTGGCAAATGCCAAACGTGTTGGGCTGTAAGTACAAACCCCACCTGTGGATGTCAGGCCCTCATACCACCCTCATGGAGTCGGTTTCTGACCGTTTGAGCAGACACATGCACATTTGTGGTCTGCTGGAGGTCATTTCGCAGGGCTCTGGCAGTGCTCTTCCTGTTCCTCCTTGTACAATGGCGGAGGTAGCGGTCCTGTTGCTGGGTTGTTGGCCTCCAACAGCCTCCTCTCAATCTCCTGATGTACTGGCCTGTCTCCTGGTAGTGCCTCCATGCTCTGGACACGCTGACAGACACAGCAAACCTTCTTGCCACAGCTCGCATTGATGTTCCATCCTGGATGAGCTGCACAACCTGAGCCACTTGTGAAAGCACCGCCAGCATTCAAAAATGACCAAAACATCAGCCAGAAAGCATAGGAATTGAGAAGTGGTCTGTGGTCACCACCTGCAGAACAACTCCTGGGGGTGTTTTGCTAATTGCCTATAATTTCCTCCTGTTGTCTATTCCATTTGCAGAACAGCATGTGAAATTGATTGTCAATCGGTGTTGCTTCCTAATGGACAGTTTGATTTCACCGAAGTGTGAATGACTTGGAGTTACATTGTGTTGTTTAAGTGTTCTCTTTATTTTTTTAAGCAGTTTTTTTTTATATATGTATGCATTACATATTCACTGTAGTAAATATTAGTTCATAATAGCCTGTGATTAAATACAATGAAATAATAATAATAAACAATCCAAAAATACCAGATAAGTATGTCTTTGCTAAAGTTGTTTGACCTTCTGATGAAATGAAGAAAAAATTCAGTGTCATTCAGTCGGATTCATTATTGTTTTGCTCCACAATTTGCAGCAATTCATGTAATCTGATTCCCCAAGAATAACATAATTTGCATGCTTGTTGACAATGCATTGAATGGAAAAATGAGGATGAGAAAATAAGATCAGGAAATTGTTTGTTTATTATAATAGATGTCCATAGTGACAAACCTGATTGAATGCTTGCAATTATCAGTGAAAAATATTCATCATTTATAAGAGACTGCAGAATTTAAGTTAAAATTGATTGTATTCGCTTTATACGTTCAACTCGAGTTGACTGTGAATTGCCTTCACAAAGACAATATGGTAAGCATGTGGTAATGGTTCTCACTGTGTCCTCAAGTGCCATTAGTAACCAAGGATGCTGATCAAGAATGCTCACACTCTTTGTTCTTCTGGACTTTTTCTAAGTGCTGCCCTCAGCCTTCAGAATAGACACCTACAAGGACTATTGTCATATAGAGGTGTGTGATAATTGAATTAGATGCTCCATAGGATAAAGACTATAGATATAGAGAGGTCATAAAGCTAGACATGCCTCCACATCCTGCTCAGCAGAAGGTTTTCAGTTTTGACCAACCTGAGAGGCAGATGGCCTGAAGGCCTTCAGAACAATGCAGCCTGATTGGGTGGATCTGCTTAACACACGGCGCTTTTCAGAGCACACAGACAGAGGTCTCATCCACTGTGGTGGTCTTTCATCATGTCAGAATGTAGCATCTTGAGATAGACTGTAAGCATTCTTTCAGGGCAAGAAAAGAGAAAAGAAGACCCACGAACAAAGGGGCTGTGACAATGTAATGTGAAATACACTGAAGGGTTTGTGTTGGGGTCACGCATTGATAGAAGATATACAGTATAGGATATGATGTAAAATTGAGCCCAAAGTTTTCATTTATAAAGCGACTTGTGTGTAAGAGATAGAAACTAGGAATTCTGCCTTATTTTCTCAGGATTGCGTGATATAAACAAAATTGTTAGAAATAAAACAAAGTTAATAAAGAAATAAATTGGGAGATATAAACTAGTGCTGTCAAACGATTAATCACGATTAATCACACCCAAAAATACAATTTTTGTTCTTAGAATTGCAAGTTTATAGCTCACATTTCTGACTTAATTCATAACTGCGTCTTATAAAGTCAAAATTGCAAGTTATAAATTCGCAATTCTGACTTCACATAATTGCATGACATGAAGGATATAAATAAAACTGCAAGTAAAAAGTCACAATTTTGACTTTATTTTCACAATTGTGATTTCATATGGCGAGATTAAAATGGCGACTTTATATCGCAATTCTTTTTCTCATAATTGCATGATATGTGAGATATAAACAAAACTGCGAGAAATACAGTCAGAATTGTGACTTTATTCTCTCAATTGTGAATTTATATCATAATTCTGACTTTTTTAATCACATTATTTTGTGATATAAACAAAACTTTGAAAAAAATTAAGTCAGGATTGCAAGACTAAAAGTCACAAATCTGACTTTTTCCACTTTTTTATTTATTTACAATTTTCAATGATGTAGCTTTGAACTAAACTCAGCACAGAACTTGGTATGTGTTGGTGCAATGGAATGGTGGCATGCTAAAACAATTGTGAGTAACCCCCGGGCCCCAGGCAAGGTAAACCGAGCCTTAAAGGGCCATTAGTGGACCCTTAAAGATTGGGAACCCATAACTTCTCTGCGCAAACTTGTCTGCACCCCTTTTTGACCAGTCAAAGTCATTTTTTATAATTGTTTACTTGTTAGGAACAGGAGGCCGGGCAAAGAAGATGCAATGAAAAACACCCCAACTGCTCCCATAAACCCCTCATCCCAATAAGCAGCGGGTGCCATGACCTGTCATCACTCTTGCTCACCCATTCATGATTTACACACTCTGTCCCTGTGGGTTTAAAAACTTGCACTAATCCTTCAGGGATGGCCGTTTGAACTGCCGTGGAAGCTGCCCAAAGAGAGGGAGGATAAAACCGAAATCCAAGACAGACAGCCGCACAAAACTGCGAGCAGAAACAGATGCAGGGAAGCTCCTGTGTTTATAATTGATTTTCAAGGGCAGCGTCTTGTTGTCAAACTTTGTCTAACAAGCTTTTGCCTGGCGCCCTGGTGCTCGTCAACCACGGAGCGTCAGATGCGCCGGGCCCCTCCTTTATGGCACCATCCAGAAATACCAGGATCAGGCTGTGGAATGAGATTATTTTAAGAGATAGAAATCTTGAAGTCTCAGCTATAGATCAAAAAGAGGGAGTGTTAAAAGGGTAGTTCATCCAAAAATAAAATTTGCCATTATTTACTCACCTTTATGTCAATTCAATTTTTTTTGTGCAAAACATGAAAAAGCATTTGTGATTTATTTATGTCCAATGGAACCCAATATTTTTTTTTAAACAAGTCTCTTCTGCTCACAAGGCTACAAAATACAGTAAAAACAGGAATATTATTAAAAGATTCATAAAACCAACATGTAAATGAAACAAAAATATTTTGTAATTTTATACAGTCACTTTTAATCAATTTTAAATTAATATATCCTTGATGAACAAAGGTATTCATTTATTTTAAATAATGTGTGAAATGTGTAAAATGGACTTGATTGAAGCGTTCACTCACTCTCAAATCAAAATATTGTTCATATCATACATTTAATTTTCTTGTATACATTCACTTTATTAAGAGTGATATACATTCCAGACAAATTCTTAGGGAAATATGGTGGAGCCACAGGTATTCCCAGCAACTACGTCTTTGTCCTTTGTGTTTACGTCCAAGCTCATGCCTTCTTTGTGAGACTCGAGGGCTAAGCCAGTAATTGGCCATGGATCATCAATCTTACAAAGCTTCCCAAAAGCTTTTCACCCAAACTTGTGAGAAGACGAATGAAAGTGAGTTGCCAGCAAGCAGGCCCTGGGTGGAGCGATCAAGCAAGTCTGCGGTCTTTGAGAAACCACAATGTCGGGTCCAACTGAAGAGTCCATCTGGTTTATGTCACATAACCCGTTCTTTGTGTCAAATGTATATGAGACACTTCATGTCCCTTTGAGGACGCATGGCAGGCAGACAGACAGGCAGGCACATTGTTTGCGTAGGGCTGAGTGGAACGCAGACCTGTCGCGATCATCAAAAGAGTTCCTCCCTGCTTATATTACACAAATGTATTTAGCATGGTTTCTGTGCGGAGCATGGAATTGAAAATGTCTTGAGAATTTCAATGTGAAGAAAAACGACTTCAATTCAGTCTGCATTTATGGTTTCCACTTATTGTTTCTGTCTGATTTATTGACTGAGTTAGAGTGTTAGGCAGCGTTGTCTTTCATTCTGCGCTGTTCTTTCTTAATGGATTCAGGGCTCTTGTTGTTGGTAAGTGAAAAAAAAAAAAGATTTGCAGGAAGCCATATTTACAAAGCTATCAAGCCGTTTAGTCCAGCGTGAGGTCAGCTGAACCCTAGCATTTGTTTTCAGACTGTATTGGGTTTGGCTGAACTCTGGATGTCCACGGTTTGGCCTCCTCGGAACGCACAGGAAGACTCACAAATTTGTCAAAACTGGAGGGATGGAGTCGAACGGCTCCTAGAGCAAGTGTGGTTTTTGGGGTCATGACAATGTCTCTGCATTTCTTGTGGATGGAGATACAGTATGGGTTTCCCATCAGCCTGCATATGTTATTTATCGACTTGGGCTCGTCCAAGTTAGCCTGTGTGTGTCCATAAGCGAACCCCGGAGCCGCTGCTTTGGGACAGATCCTCAAATCTAGGCCCATGCTCAGTCCAGGTCTTAAGGACGGAAAGGGGTAAAAAACAAACTGTGTCCATTTCTCCTCGGCGTCCGAAAGTAATCAGTGGTGTCATTGTACCCGTAAATCTCCTGTCCGGCAGTGGCTGGAGTCCCAGATGGAAACCCATCCCTTCACGTCGTAAATTACGAAGCATCCTTGCAGAACCGGTCTTCAGCTGTATATTTCTCAAAGTGAGGGTGGAAGGCTGCAGAAATACTGCAGAACTGTGGCCTTCGAAGTCAATTTACAAAGTGGGCCGGATCATATTCCTCTACAGAGATAAAAGTACATTTCTCCTTCTTACTCTTTCAGAATCGCTCTCGTTCTCCCTCCCTTTAGAAGCAGAACTGCCTCTCAAAGCACCAAGCGCTCTTTCTTGCAGCTCTGCTTCAGAATACTGCGAAATTTGATTTAAAATAATCCTGTTTATGTTACAGCAAAGCAGCTTCCTCCTGTGCCTCGTCCTGGGAAAATGACCTGTTGTTGAGCCTATAGGACACACAGAGTGACAGACATGTGAATGGATGCAGAAAAAATATAGCATGCAGGAAAAAATATGCTGTTGGTCATGAATGAAGTTAAGCACACTGAAAAGCACTCAAACGCAACTCCAAACCTCTCTGACATTTATTGCTGTTTTAAAAGCATAAGGCAATTTTCGAATTTCCTATCAATAAAAACAGACAAGAAACAAAATCTTATCTCAGTCTGGCTGACGGGAGACATCTGTTTTCATCTCCGTAGCTATATATCTTCCACAGTCGGGCATCTGAAGTACCTTATGTTGATTTGGGATGTGAAATTCAACTCGATTGTGTGGATGTTGTGCAGCCTTTCTCGCTTAAGAATTTCAATATCAAAAAACAAGCAGATGTTTCAGGTCTATGTGCCAGATTGAAACCAGCACAAGTCATGCGCTGAATGATATCATCTTTCCCAAGTCACTAACATGACATCTTTGGTCTGAAAATACAATGCAAGAGCAGAGGTTCTTAAAACTTCTCGCTATGAAAAGTTTGAATAACAAATACATGAATCAAACATAAAAATGAATAAGCTAGAAGTTCAAATGACTTGAACAGACCATAATTCACTTTACAAAATCTGACTTTTTGTGTTCCAAAGAAGACATAAACTCAAACAGGTTTGGAATGGCATGAAGGTTTAGTAAATTATGGCAGAATTGTGATTTTTGTGTAAATTATTTCAATATTAGCAGGTGTGTTAGTATCATTGGGACTGTTCATATCCCCGTCCCTGGCGTTTGTAAGATCCTTCAGGCAGTTTGGCTGCTGGACCCAGTGGACAGGAGGACCCCAGCAGGACTGTTAATCATCGCACACACTAAACGAAAGTACTAATGAGACACCAAGGTCACTGTCTGTCGTGTGTGAGGACTGATTTCCAGCAGCTGTGATCCATTAAAGACGTGGTGTCTTACACTGATGGTTTGCAGGCATATTAAAGAGACCTTTCTGGCTAACATCTCCTGCTATGGCTTACGTGTTTAACTGGAACCTTTTATAATGACACTAGCTTGAAATAACATGATTTAACATGTTTAACTAAGAATAACAGTCCAATTCAACAGATATTAGAGTTGAGGGATACAGATTTTATTTTATTTTTTTGGCTTAGTGTTGCTTTTGGACCAACAAACGATCTTCATCAAGGAACATGTTCTAAGTGGATACATCAGGATAAGTCAGGTGTGAGGTAAGAAGATTCAAGCTAGTAATCTCTAAGCAATTCTTCCGAAAGTGATATGGAAATATCATAAGAATTGATTCTGTAGAACTGAGGGAGATTTTGGACCAATGAGAAGGAGACCAAGCAGCCTAGTTACTGCAGTCAAGGCCAGTTTGGACAAAAACTTGGAAAAAGTGGAAAATGGAAAAGATTTTAACACTAATCTCCTCTAGACTGGTTGGGAAACTATATAAAGCTTATATCAATATCAAACATCCCTCTATCCTGTACTATCAGCTTTCCAAAGATTAAAAATTATTTTCAAAAAATTGTCATCACAGACAAGGTCCTACCTGAACCAAAAGTAGAACAATTCCCATTTATCAAGAAACCCACCAACATTGGTGGTCTACGTTATTTACTGCCCTCGATTTCGTTAGACCTATGCTCATTTTTCCAGTCTCCCTTCACAACCCCCTTCCTGTCTCAAATGTGCCAAAATGACAAAGTGCAAAAAAGGGAGCACGGTGGCACAGAACGCACCAATCCCATCAGTGCATGACTTTAATTACCAGGCCATCGGTTCGGCATAATGGGGAAAAGGTGGATATACAAAAGACTTTAATAATTCATCCAACTTTTTCTCATTTAAACTTCTCTACATTCTATTCTCCTTCGTTTTGTTCTTCAGCTCATTTCTCTGAAGCATGCCCAATAATTTTCTTTTAACAAAAAACATTTGCATAAGCGAAATTATCTGCGCACAGCGTGTCACACAAAAAGAATGAGCTGAGCACAGGAGCACAGGTGGCTGAAATCAGCTTTTATGGCTCACTGTTGCCTTCTTACTCTCCCTTTCCGTTTCTCCCACGTGCTAACTATCTCTCTCTTCAGCTATAATGGATATCAGTGTGGCAGCATGGTTACTCCCTGGTGTTCATGACTAGAGGACTAAAGCTGGTGTTGCTAGAGTCTCTTTGAAGAATGAAAAATGCCGTGGACCAGATTTCATCCATCTAGAAAAGACTCTGGAGTCAATGCCTCTATAAAGACTTGGCTACAGCTACCCATTATATTAAGCTCTAATGTGATGTACGTCTGTTGCCCATATGCCTGCATGACAAGTTAAACAAGTTAATATTTTGTTCACACATATACATACAAACACACACACACACACACACACACACACACACACACACACACACACACACACACACACACACATATATATATACAGTATATATATATATATATATATACAGTATATAGTGCTGTCAAGTGACTAATCATGACTAATCAAATCCAAAATAAAAGTTTTTGTATGTATACATATACATAAACACACAAAGTATATATTTAGAAAAAAAATTGACATGCATTTACATTAATATAATATATATTATAATTTATAAATATAATATCTCATAATATATCATATTTTCTGAAATATATACATGCATGTGTATTTATATATACACTTACATATATTAATCACATCCAAAATAAAAGTTTTTGTTTGCATAATATGTTTTAATATAACATTTTATTGAGTGCAAAGTAAAAAAAAATGTTTTTCACTTTTAAAATGTTTTTATTTCTGTATCTACAGAAAATAATATCTACATAAAACCTGTGTAACATTTAAGATATATGTGTAAAATATTTTCATATTTGAATATGATTTTAAAGTGATATTTCAGACTTTTGGACCCAATCTTGTCATATATACACAACTCCTGTATCCATGTCTCTGCATTTGATTGATTGGGACAGTTCGCTAATGTTTAAAGCCCTATTCGTGGTGATGTAAATTTCCAAACAATGTGTCGTGCAAACATATGGACAGTTGATGAATCAGGCAAAAAATCTATTCACAATCACACTCTGTGATAATCTCCAAGTAAACTGTGAGAGAAAATTGTCATCTTACTGTCACTTTGAGACGTTAGAACAACAGTCAGAAGTGCCAGCAGCTCTTGTCAATCATCTGTTGGTTGTCCTTTCTCTTAAACGCTCCACTCATTGCGCTTTGGCTCCAGTTGACCTTATTTATAGATGATAAAAACCTTCATTAGGCTGAATTCCAGCACTTGTTATAATAAACACAAGCTGTCAGAAAACTAGGCTTTCACAGAACTCAAACAGCCCATGTGTGGCTACACGTTTACTTGTAGGTTAGAGAGAGCGAGAGTTCAAAGGTCAACATTTGAAACTCAACCTGGGAGAAAATATCTGTCTGTTTGTTCGGAATTAGGTGCTACTTTCTCAAGTGAAGTGAAAAGCTTCCTTATGCCAAGTGTTTATCTACAAGTTAAGAATATTAAACAAGCTTGAAGAAAACGTGTGAACACAGGAGTAAGAGCTCGGCTATTTGGATGAATAAGGTGCCTTTACTTACAAAGCCCTCGTTCTGGTTGGAATAATCATTATCTTCTGTTAAGGAGGAGCATTCGGAAGGCCTTTACATGCTCAAACTAAGTCCTTTAGAGTCAAATAAAACAGTATGATGTGAAGAGTCAAAATATTGTTTCATATCCTCAAAAGCCATTTGCCATTGAGGCAGCTTTGCTACACTGGCCCAGATGTTTCTGGCAGACTTTGATCAGTAGTAAAACCATTCATCCACAAAAACCATTGCATTCCAAGACTGTTCTGGAATAACAATGATGACACCAAAAGATAGACGCTGAGTGAGAGGGATAATTGTTGGATAAAGCACTTCTGCACAAGTCTTTGAAGTGATATAGCATATTCTGGAATCGACAGTAGTCTTGAGGATTGAGGTCAACATTAGCATCTTTCATTCTTTTTCTGTCTTAATCTGCATGCCATCTACAATTATACTTCTTATTATCCATCTTAGCCCTTCCCAGAGGAACATTTCATCACTCAAATGCTGCTCTTTCATTGCTCAGGAGACGTAATTGAGTTCCCAGTTATGTTTAATTTAAGTATCGACTTCATCTCCGATGCGTTTCTTAAAATTCCTAAGGAGAGGTAGAAACAGAAATAAATGAGACAGTTTTTGACAGAGACTTCTAGGTTCTTGGATCCACCAGCATGTTCATAAAGGCTGCTATAAATAGATGTTGGGTTAATTTGATTTAAACTGAAATGGAAACATGCTGTGACCCTTAAATTACAAACGGCTGGCAGCTGGGCCTGGTAGACACCTGTGGACATCTTTGCACTGAAATGTCCTATCCATGTTGTATTTTAAGTGTCTGAATAATGTAATGCAATCATTCTCTGTGAGGGTGAAATATGACATGTTATAAAGCAGTGGTGGTGGTAGCATGCGAAAAAAACGATGAAAGTGGCAGTATTTCTATTTATCACAAAATGCTTGGGAAAAAAATTAAATCAAGGGTGAGTAAATGGTTGTCAGGATTTTTTTCATGACTAATTTTTTCAAACTATATTTTGTGGGTGAATTTTGGAAAATGTTAAAAACATATTACTCTAAGTCTGTTTTCCCCCAAATCTACAGCTATGCTAAAGTCGTTGATCCACAATAAAGTAAGAATATTACCATATAAGCAAGGGGCCCTTGAACCAGCCAAGCTTTTTAGTTGTCTGTGTGGTCCACATGGACAAACACCACTGGTGTGTATGGGAAATCACTCTCCAAGGGCCGTGTCTCTCCCGCCCCAGGGGACAGAGCTCCACGCAAAACAGTTTTGTGCGTGTTTCATGCCTCTGATTCAGCTTCTGCCTGCTGCACAAGATCTATCTGTCATCCGCAAGTCTCTGTTTGATTTATCCAGCTCCAGGAATGCTGTTCTCACGCTACCAAAGTTTGTAGTTTTTGCTTTTGCCCTGAGTGATGGTATCAATCATTCTTGGAGATGTACTTACCGGCTCAAAGTGATGGAAAAAGCCGCAGACATCTTCACCCGAGGCTGCATTTTCCAGTTCCTCCAACTGCTGATCGAAATGTAAACATACTGTATGCATTTTTGACAATGCAGTTAGAAATCAGATTGATTAAGCTCTTTTGTACTTCTCCAAGTATCTACAAAATACTACACTACTATTCTTCTGATTACCTGAGCCTTTTTAATAGCTTATGTAACCACAATTGGGACCCTTTAGAATTCCTGCCATCTTCTTTACATTGATCCAAGTGAATCTACCACAGTCCAATCACAGAGCTAATTAAAAGGTTAATGTAGTGCTGGTGAAAAGAAAAAAGAGAACCTTACATTGCTGCGGTTGAAAATCATAGAGGAAGCCCTCCACGCCGGCCCCTGAACCCTTCCTCCAAAGACGAGCTGGAATCCTCCAAGTATTGTGCGGACAGGCTGTCTTCCAAACTGGCTTCCTTCTCCTTAAAAGCTTTTCAAGAGGATGGGAGAATGAATGAATAACACTGATAGCGTGCACTGCTTTTTAAGATGCAGACTGAGAGCGTGGCACGATGCCTAAGCAAACCCTAAAGCGGTATGCCCCATTTCAACGCATCCTGACACAATGCATCATGTAATGGAACGTCTTGTCTGAAGCCTAGAATACAATAGCTTCCTTTGAGTATTATCAAGCTCGTTGTGGAAGAGCTGTCATTCCCAATGGCATTGCCATGGGTAAAGGTGTACACTGAGGTGATTCTCTCCTTATGCTGAGACTCTTTATAATGAAACCAGAGACTGCAAGCATCTGGCAGAGAGCTTTGGGTGTTCAAAAAAAAGTGTGCCTTGTGTGACAAGAGTGAATTTTATTTTCAAGGCGCTCAGCCGATATCAGAGGAAGACCTAGTTTGTTAGGGCTATGGTAGAGATATTGTGGAGAGTGCGGGTGGATTTCTGTTGACAGCAGCATGTGAGAAACTCATCTGTGGCACAGAGGCACTTCAAATTTAGGGTTCTGACAGCTAGAGTTCCCATGGAAATCCAAGAGAGGCCTCAGGGAAGACCTGTGTCAGATTCTCCACAGGAGATTCGCTGCTTCTTACATCAGTCTCTGGTTCAAAGAGGGTCAGAATCAATACCATCTCTGCTAAACGTTATGTCATTTTTTTTTTTTTTGAAGACGAACATACTGTATGAAGTATTTTTACATCGAAAAAGCTAAATATTAATGTAGATTTAACAATATACTGTATATATAAACTGCTATAGTAACTGCAGTCAGTAGGTCAGTAGGATCTTTGTAAAAGAGTTCATTCATGCATTCAATTGATCAAAGATGACAGTAATATCCATTATAATGTTACATTATAATACTTCTTTGAATAAAGTATGTTCTTTTGAACTTTCTATGCAAAGAATCCAGAAAAAAAGTTTTGCACAAAATAATAAAGAAATGTTTTCAACACTGATAAGGATTTTTGTTTTGCACACAAATATAGAGTTAAAAAATGTATCTTAAGACTTGTATTTTGTGGGTTTGGATAATGGTATAGTGGTGGCATTTTTACTAGTGGTGGTTTATCTAAACCAGCATCACTACTGTGGTCAAACTGTTTTGCTATAATGAGTTTGCTGGTTCACCAACTAGACCACCAAAGCAGCAGAAACTAATCTAAACCAGCAAATTGACCAATTCTTCATTTTGAAAATGACATTTGCAATGAATTGTACTTCAGCATTTATCAGTAAACCAGGATAATTAATAAAGACAAAAATGGCAGATGAATCTTGACCGATTTGAGTAGTGGGTGGTCCATACTAAAGTGGAGTCAGGTGGTTGATGGTCTCACAAGACCTGCAAAAGAACAAAAATATGCATTTAAAAACTGTGCATTGTTTAGGAACATAAAGCTAAAAACTCTCATCTCACTATAAAATTACACCTTTTTATCTTCCTATTTCAGAAGAGCACCTCCCGAGGGTCGTTCTTCTTTGTGTTCCTTAATAATTTTTGCTGGAGGGTTAGAGTTTAGCTTGGCCTGAAAGACGTGGCTAATGTGCAGATATTGTTCTGCCTGGGTGGGCTTGAACCTCTAGATAATCTCTATCTGCTATAAACAACAACAGGGAAAACACTGAAATGTGGTTAAACTTTGATTAAACGTCGCCATGGAGGACTACTCATTCAGCACAGGTGTCATGTTTAATACCTCTCATAAATCAATAAGTGAGCAGGCAAAAAAAATAGAGGAGCACCATATGGGTTGGCATGGAGAGGAGAGGGATTTAGCTTTTTTAAAAGCCTCTGTTGCTCCTCTATGTGTCTGGACGCCATAAAGTGGATACGATTACTATGGTGCCATATGGTTGTTTGGACACATCAGAAGGTCAGCGGACATTTTTTATTACTGACCTTTGGCCAGAGAAAAATGTCAGCACATGGGTAAAGGAATGAAGACAAGAAGAAATTTAATATCCACCCCCCCCAATCTCTCGCTCTCTCTGTAATTATTTAATCATGCTTAATTGTTTTTGCTCTAGTGTGTGGTCTAGGTGAGAGAGAAACAATAAGCCCTTATTTTTTGTGAAAGCAAATTGCTTTTTCTTCTTTGGAAAACAGAGCTATAGAGATGGAAGACGTCCTCTTGGAGGACATCAGAAGACCACAATGTCTAATTAATCTCAAGACTTGGTAAGCCTGTTCTCCTTGGGCTTCCATGCAAACAATCACACACACATATATGGATACACATATACACACTCTAACTTAATGATTCACAAAACAATAAAGAGATGGCCATTATAAAGGAAGCTTCTTGAAACAAACGCCGATTGAACAGTGGAGGAAATGCAGTGTAGTTCATTAAAAGGTGATTGATGATTAGCGCGCTGTGTGACATATGCTAAATGGGTGGATGATTATCAGCTGAAAAATTAAACACCTCTTGTCCTTGAAACTGTTAAGCTCTCCTCTCGTGCTTGTCTGTTTAAATCCTCCCTGGCGATAAAGCCGTGTTTATTCTCTCTCATTATAGACCTCAGAGGCTGGGGAACGGACAAAGGAATAAAAGTGCCTCTGAAGATTCTCGTTCAAAAAACACACACACATAAACACAGAACAGTACAGATCTCAAGTTATGACTCAATTATGAAAAACCTTGGAAGCTGCCTACCTGGACAACATTTTTTGAATTAACACATTTTTGTAAAAAATAAATAAATAAAACAATAAAATACAATTAAATGTAATATATTGCACACTAAAGGTGGGGTACAGTCATGTTTTGGTCATAAAAAAATCATAATTAAATTACATCATCTAATAAAATTAAATTAAATAAAATACCGCGCACTGCAGGTGGGACATGGTTTTGTTAATGAAAAAAACGTTAATAATTAATATTATATTGTTATATCACTGTAATAAAATAACAAATGAAATAAAAAAATATATTGTGTACTAACAGTGGAATACAGTCATGTTTAGGTCATGAAAAAAAGTTAATAAATAAAATCATATTGTTGCATCAATGCAATAAAAATAATACAAAATATGTTGTTATTGTAATATACATTTGATAAATTCATGACCTCTATGGCGAGACAAGCCATTTTAAAGACGAGACAAAGACATCACTAACACCTTCTTATGCTAGGTTCATTTTTTTTGTTAGTCAAACATATCTGATTTTGCATTTCACTGTAAAAAGGTTGCCATAAATATTACAGTAACTTATTAATATTATTATTACATTTGGGTGCCAGTAAATTACTGTAAAAATGTTACAGTACGGTTACTGTCATTTAATTTACAGCATTTTCATAGGTTTGGTGCCTTTATTCAATCAATCCCAGCATGTTATGCAACTATATATATTCCTGTGCAGTAATATATTTATTAACATTCAACAATGACACAACATACCTTCATTACAGTATAGTACTGCATCTTCTTGAATGAGCCATTGCAATTTGGAGAGGACTGAATGGCTTTGTTGCTGCATTTTTTGGTCTTCCTGTGAAAAGGATGAAAGGATTAATCAAAGTGCCACTTCTCTGTTTAATGTTAATGATTTATTGTCGACTTGCCCTTCAGCTGACTGTAACTGACAGACAGATTTTGACAGGAAATTGCTTTTAGCTGACTGTCTCTCCTGTGTCCTCTCTGCGTCTGACCATCATTTTTCATTCTGTCCCCTCTGCAAATGAAAGTGGAAGACAAAGAGAGAAGGAATAAAGGGGGATACTTCCAAAAATTATGGAATGGAGGAAGAGAAACCAATAATACAAACAACCCTCATTTTAAGGCTTAGCTGTTATGTGCATCTTAATCATCATCTGACTGTTGTTTGTACTTAAATTTATTTTTTTTAATTACATCTTGCATTCTTTTTCTGATAGTGCCACTGGCCTCTCATTTATTTTCAAGCTTCATTCACTATAAATAAATTACGCTATGCTTTCTAATCATGTCCTGAAGTTTGAGTTACAGCATTGATCGCATTCAAACTGTTTTGCTGGAACGAGGAGACAGAGAGAGAGATTGATTGGATCATTTGACATATTTTTTTCAGTCACTGATAATGATCCCAGAGTTGCATTTGCAGCCATAAATAATCCAGAACACTTTGCTGTTATGAATATGACCCATGCTTTCCATTGGGCTCTAGATATCTTCTCTATGGTCTCTCATTGTACCATAAAATGACAAAATGACCAATACAAACCAGCATTACCACCCAAGATTTATTTAATCACAGTCACTCATTTAAATGTGACACTTTATGCATCAGTTGTTTGATATAAAAATGGAACTGAGAGAAATGATATCAAACAAAAGCCCATGAGAAATTGACTAAAATTAAACTGAATTAAAATGAAAAGCATTGAAATGAAAACAAAAGCTAATTCAAAATATTAATACAAACTATCATAGCATGTAAATAATATTAAAATAACACTGCTCGTGATTATCATTTGGTGGTCCACAGGTACATATCACTCACCACAAACATACACTAAATCCCTAGTTTCCCTAATGTTACAGTGAGAAATGAAAATGATCCAGAAGAGAAATATTTTCACAATGAATTTCATATGATGATCTGATAAGATTCAAATTTAGTATAACAAATACTGGCTTTGATATTCTCTTCGGACACATACTGTCACAGGACAGGCTAAGTTCAAAGTACAGTGTTTCAAATTCTTAATCAACATAATTCTTCCCAGAAACCCAATAGAAACAATGAGTCACTCATGTGGTGTCCGTCCCTTTAAAAAGTTCTCCTCCAAGACCCGTAAGATTGGAGGACATGGTTACAGATACTCCCAATGCCACATTTAACACTGATCTCAGAAGGACTGGCATTTTTATGCGGCCTTCCAGTCGTCTTCTCGCAAAAGTTAAGAGTCATTGTTATTGTGCTCCCCAGGGTTCAGGATTAGGCCCAATTCAGATTCCTTCTCCATTTCCAAAGTATTAAAACACTAATGTTGCTCAAGCAGAAAAGTAGTTTTTCACAAAGCTGATGGAAATCTGAGAGTAAGTGCAAAGGCTGAAATTGGCAGGCATCCCTCATGTACATTTCTCTACTCATCTATATTTTGGCTAATGGCTTGCATAATAGCTTAACTCATCCGTTTCTGTTTTCAGTGCAATATGTTTCGTGCACTGTAGGGTTATATGTTTATCGGTCTGATATGGGTGGAGTAGTGTCCATCTGCAGGAAACCTGATGTAATCTTGTGGAATATAGGCATGAACATTACTGTGAATGAGAAATGTCAAACAATGTGAGTGCTGTTTTGACAAAACGAGAGTCACTGAGACATTCCTGAAGGTCATACATCATATCTGTCTAAGATTAACTTAGATATGCTGGATGTCGCACGTACACTCTTAAAGTGTTTTAAAGGTTGCTAATATTGTTTTATAAGTCTCTTAAAACAGGTTTACATGTATGCAAGGTCAAAAAACACTTTAGTTTTCTCTAAAAATAGATTTAATTTAACCCCATTTTTAAATAATTCGTAAACGACTCGTGTGAAGCAGTTGGAAGAATCAGTCATACTAAACCCCTCCCTCCCGTGAGCCCTCACTGCTGTGATTGGTCAGATGGTGCAGTCCTTTATGATTGGTCTACCGCTCCAGTGGTCCACAGAGCTTGTACCAAAACTACACTTTCTGACATTAATAGAGTTGCTTCTTGAGATAATACGTCAACTACTGTAGTTAGCATGGACTACCGTGGAAAGTGCTCGCAATTTGCTTTAGTAAGTGAATCGGGCACACCTGTTCTTCAGCATTGTATAATGCATAACACTGTGTTAAACATTGTTTATCATTACTTAAACTAATGAGACAGACAGACAGTCAAGCTACATCAATCACAGTATTAGACTACATTGGGCCCCAACAGAACAACAGAAACGCAAGTTAGCTGGTTACCAAGACATGTGCAGGGTTGTTACACAACATAACGTACACAAATACGATCGCTAGAAAATACAATCATCAATTAATAATCATACTTACAGGTAGAAGTTCAGAGGAGCAAGCCGGTCCAAATAATTTGGCACTGATCCATCTTTTAAGACCAAGCGTTTGGTGAATATCGCGTTGTACTCCAAGATTGGAAAAGCAGTCATCAGTAAAATGACGTTAAATTAATGTTAATCACTCATTCTTTGTAGATTCATCTTCCAGAAGGGCATATAAAACAAATTAACTCTTACAGGATACAGCGTCTTCTTGACATGATGTAATCCAAGTGGAGATTGTACTGTTTGGGGGCGGGGCAAATTGTTTGGACATTATGCAAATATGTTACTTAGTGACGTAGATCAGTAACAGAAAAAGATTCAAATTGCTGACGACTCGTTTAGGCGAATGTGAGCCGACTTTTTTTTTTTTTTTTTAACTATTTATCATACACTTTCGGCATCACAACTTTGCAGATAGTTTATGTTCACATACATCTAGGTTTCTATTTTGAATAAATGAGATTTATATTCATTAAAGAATCTTGAAAAAATGTATTGTAGTTTCCAAAAATAGTAAACCGCAACAGTAAACAAGGGGGTAAATATTAACTGCATTTTCGGGTTTTATATATATATATTTGAATCTGGCATATGAAATCCTTTGTGTCTGTTCTCCTGCTCGGAAAGTTGCAGTGACAGAAGAAGACTTAGGTGGGGCTTTGGTAGTAAAAAATAAATAAATAAACATGTAAATTTAGATATAGCTTACACTTCAAAAGGCTATGTTTTATTTTATTAAATATGAGTGCTGCAAGCTTCAAAGTCAGATGCTGCGCTGCTTTGTTTACTGCGGTTACCAGGTAAACAGCAATTTTACTGCTCCAAAAGTGGCCCCTAGTGGCAAAGAATGAATTTGCATTTTAATTTCAAGTGGGCATACAGTTTGCTAATGTTTCATTTGGATGTCAACACGAAATGGCTTTGAATTGTTTCAATGATTGGGAGTGAATCTTTCTTTTAAGAGACAATAAATTAATACACGGTGCACTTTCAGATTTATTCACTTAGAACGGTGTTACTCGCTGCATGAAAGGTCATTTTCAAAAATCGAGGCACTTTAATAGTATTCTGATTCCTTACCTCTTCTGGGGGTAACGATGCTCCTGATGCTCCTGTATCTGTATTCTGGTATTATTATGAAAGTTCAATAAACAGATTAAAAGTAAAAAAAAAATGGTATTCGGATTTCACAAAGCTGCATATTTAAAAAAAACAAACAAAAAACTATTACTGAATTGTAATAAACAATTATAAAAAAAAAATAATAATAAAAATTTCTTGTAAAATGTCATTAAACCATAAACTAATAAACCATTCACTCACAGAAAACCTTTACAGAAAAATCAAAATCAAGGCGAATGCTTCATACAATCAAATCCGTCTGAAGCCTCAAAAGCAATTCCAACAAAACAAGGCTTGCTTCTATTATGAGTGATCCGACAACAACAATTTGACCATTGTTCTGTAATTTCTCTGAAATTACTCGCTGTAGACTGACATAAGGAAACCAAAAGTTCTTGAAAATGGCAATAGTTTCTAAGGTAAAATGGGTCCATCTTTTTATTTCTGGGCTCAGCAGTGTGTCAGTTATAGCCACTTTACGTCTCCCATATTATTGCCCATTTAGTGTGGCAGAGATCTTGTAAACAGCAGATGCCTGAATGTGTGTGTACTGAATCTCGCCCTAAAAATCCCCTGAAATGAGTCTAATTGGCCACTCACTACTGGTCTAAAACCCACAGTCTCAGCACTTAAGGTGTTTCGGGCATTGCTTTGGGCAGGTAATGGCCCTCAAACCTAACTCACTGTCTAAGGAGCACTGGACTTCTTTCTAATCCCAGCCAGGAGTGAGAAAAGCAGGGCATATTTTCAGAGTACAAAACCACTACTCAAACAGCCTCAATTAGCAGCGCCTCATCAGGCAGCCCTTTCATCTTCGGAAAGAGAAAGTGTGTCTGTTTTTTTGTGTGTATGTGTAGCTCCTATCTTTTACAATGAGTGTGAGGCCTATTATTAGAGGCAGGACCTCCGTGTATGCACTCCCACATGCTAGGTGTCATCAGAGCAACTGAGCTTAGAACCGATGAGTGTCTCAGTGTGGGCAAATGAAAGTCCAGCCAGTCTCCCCGTGTTAAACCAGCCAGAGCCAATGGTTTGATGTTCCTCTCTGTCTGAGTGCAGCGCTTTTAGTGCAAACAAAGTGTCTGCATGCTGCTGACAGCCAGGGTGGGCAGAGCTTAAAATGCCAAGCACTCGGGAGCCCTGGCAAGAATGTCTCTGGAACACCGGGGTAGAGCCTTTAGGTGTTAAGCCAGCTTTTAGTGCTGATAGAGTCGTGCTGCGCCTGGAAATTTAGCCAGTTCACGGGTTGTAGTTTGCAGTAGGGACAGTACTACGAGAGCGCACCACATTATCTGTGCACTGAGTCATGAGTCTAACAGAATTTAGACAATTTTTGACGCCTTTGTCCCATACAGACCAAAGCATGTAAAATGTGTTAATTAGCAGCCAGAATCAAAGATAGATGGAATTTGAAAAATATTGGAAAAATCTGAAAATAAATAATAATGAATAAATAAACAAAAAAGCATATTGATATATAGCCATATGGATATATGGTGTATATTCCTGTATGTTACCTATATGATTTTCACATTCATACATTCTCTAGTTAGATGAACAAGTGATTCAAGTTTAAATAAACACCTATAGTAACTGTCCATATGTTAATAATACAATGTTTTTTTATATGAAATGAATGTATGTAGCAACCCTATAGGTCAACAGTATAGATTTATAGATGCAAAAATAAAAAAAATAAAATGAAAAAATACGTATATATATATACTGATTGTAATCAATCTGAATGACTATAGCAATGCACGCATACAGAGCATGTGATCTCTGTGACGTACATTAGATGTACAAAACAGACCCTCTGACCTCTGTAATAAACATGGAGGTGTTAGTCCCGTCTGAAATGGTACAGGAAAATCACAGCGCTAAAATATAAAGGTGAAAAATATAGAAATATATGAAAGTCATCATAGCTAGTTTAGTATAGACCCAGCTCCCAACCCAACTTGGGGAATAGATTAACGGTGATATTTCTTGTTTTTTTTTTGCACGATAAGAGTCTCGCGTTAACGCAGCACCTTAACGCCGATAACGGCCCACCACTAATGTGTGTGTGTGTATATTATATATTAGGGCCGGGCCTCGATTAAAAAAATGTATCTAATTAATTAGAGGCTTTGTAATTAATTAATCAAAATGAATCACATTTTAATCACATACAAATATTTGACCTAAGAACAGTGAGAAGTACGTCTTTTCATATGGATTTTTAGTATACCATTGAATAATGACTGAATACATAAGCTTAATCAACAAAATATTGTTTAATTTTGTTCGACCAAGTCCAACAGACCAATATTGTGCCGTGCGTGATTTCACATTGAGCCGTATATTCTACACACAGCCATGTGTGTAGCAAAACCATGTTCATGTTCATGTCCATTATCAGCGTGGTTTTGCGCAGTATTCAGTATTTCAGTTACTTTCTGTAACACACCTACTGTACTTCAAAGTCAAGCTTTTGTATAATGTCTTATTTTTTGGGATACACACCTACATGCACAAAACAGATTTTCCAAATGCTGGCATAAGTTTCTTGTTTTTTTTAGGCAGGCAATTGCAAGATAATTGTAGAGGAGTAAATGAAGATTTTGTGTTGCTTTAACTTTGCTGATGCCTCAAATTAGCAACAATATATCATTTTCTCCACAAGTACTTTAACACATTTTGTTCCGCTCGCTGAGGCTCATTTCACCAATATATTAGACGAAAGCAGTACTTTCCAAGGACAGTCACTGGGTGATGTATCCAAATGGAGATCCAGCCGCCTGAACTGCTTTTTAATCATTATCACGACTGGCTCATTAGTGTGTCAATGACTTCCACAGCCTATCCAGACGGCAACAGATTGTCAGTGTCTGGACGAAAATGGGATTTCACAAGGCGCGTTCTGCTGTGGTTTAAGAGCATTTGGATTCCTTTACACTTATAGTTCATGTTCAAGCATTGACAAGACGAAACGCAATTAAGTATCAGTTATTGATGCTTATTAGTGCAGCTACTGTAGGTACACTAAAATAATTACATAAAAAAAAAAACTAAATAAAACAAACATAAAAAACCCCTACACTTTATGTGGACAACCAGTCAGTAAACACTGATAAAGAATTTCTGTTAGATGTAAGCTAAAATGTGTTTGATTCACTAAAAGCCACTGACGCATTAAGTTTTTCAGGAAGTGGACTATACTGGATTCATACTGTGATTTCTGTGACTTCTGAATAATGCATTACTTTACTAGTTACTTGGAAAATGTAACTTGCGTTACTTGTAATGTGTTACCCCCAACACTGTTCATAAGAGTCATTTATAAATAGGACACTGGTTGCCCAGTTTATGATTCACCAAAAAGAAAGAAAAACATAGGAGTTTTTTTTTTTGTTCCCTAAAAAAACCACACTGACTGTGCTGTGTGTTTTTGAGTCACTAAATAATAACTGACTCATAAGAGTCGTTTGTTCTGTAAATGGACTACACTGGTTGCATTGTATGTGATTCACTAAAAACAAACAAACTCAGGAGTCTTTTGTTCTCGAAATAAACTACACTGACTGTGCTGTGTGTTTTTGATTTGCTAAAACGAACTGACTCAAGAGTCATTTGTAAAGCGGATTAAACTGGTTGAACCATTCATGATTCACCAAAAAGAAACAGTATAAAAAAAAACTACACTGACTGTGCTGTGTGTTTTTCAGTTACTTTGTTCTGTAAATGCATTACACTGGTTGCACCATACGATTCACCAAAAAGGAACCAACTCAGAGAAGTTTTTGATTTATAAACAGACTACTGTACACAAGTAGCACTGCCTTGATTTATTGCAAAGAACATAGACATAATTTTTTCAGGAATCAGACTACACTGGTCACATTGTGTGCTTTGCACCAAGGTTCCTGTATCTGTCTTGCAGCACTGTTGAATAAATATTGCTGGAAACTATCCAAGAATTTCAGTTTGTTTTTCCATCCCTCAGAAGTGCGAGAACCGTTACTGGGAATCAAACATCAATTAATTCCTGTTTCCTTATCCTATAGGCAAGCTTCACTCACATTTTCTAGATAACAAAAAAAAATCTAGTTTATATTCACTTCACTTCACTTTATGTTCTTTCTTTGATGATCAACAAATGTATTTTCCATGAGCAGCTTCCAATGCAAGTCAAGAGACTTCAATACGAGTATGATCAGATGCCACTCTTGCTGACTTTGTCACATATTATTGTCAGTAGCGTGTGCAAACATGAAAATGCCCTAATAGCATTCGCTGAATTTCAATGACATACCGGACCATTGTGTATTCATGTTAGATAGAAACATTAGTGCTCTATTATACTGTGCAGACGTGCTTCTGCTGCCAGTGTCAGATTTTCACAGGTTAGTCCAGGAACGTAGCAGTGTGCCACCTCCCTGCACACTCAGGGCACACCTCCAGCGAGAGAGGGCAGAGCGTGTCTTTCAACAGAGCTGATGTCTGCAATAATTGAGAGCCAGCTCACAGGGAAAAAACACAAAGCACTTCTGTGAATCAGTGACACACACACACACACACACGTATACACACCCATAAACACAGTCTGATCAATACTTATTTTCAAATAATTGAAATATATAAATAATATTACTGTGTGCTCCACACATTAACACTTAGATGAGAAAGGGACCTGGCAACTCTAAATTACTCTATAGCTGTTTTGGAACATGTTATCTAGCTGGTTAGTAATTGGTGTAAGCTGGTATGAAAGATAGATAAGATAGACAGTTGTTCACAAACCAGTTACCAGCTGATAATACTAGCTTTAAGGGATAGTCTTTGTTAATCTTCATAACACAAATATGAACTTTATTCAACAATTTGTTTGCTCAAAGTATCCCTGTATGTTGTGGGAAGATTATTGAATTAGTCACTCAAAATATTTTGTGAAAAAATGCAGATTCATTCAGTTCTGAAAGACTGATTTTCACAATGTGAGTAACATGGTGTCAGCTCACACATCATTAACAACAATTTGTTTTATCATAGACAACAAATATGCAATCTTTTTGTGTTCCACAAAGAAAAGTAAAGTTTGAAACCATGTGAGTAAACTATGACAGATTTGTCATGTACGTTTCTAAACAAACAAGACCTTTTGTAGCACACACCTTTTAACAGACCTCATCATCTCATTGGCTGTTGTTTGGGTCACCCTGACTTCCAATAATTCCTTGCCCTTCTTGACCTTTAGGATAATTCTTCTCCAGTGCCTCTGCCACGAGGAAGGGTTCAGTCTCATCTCATTTCTTTTTATTCCATATCTAGATTTTCTTCCTTTTAAATTTACAGCTTTCTCCTACCATGATGTAGTGCCCTGATTCTGAGCAGAAAGGGAAAAATATCATTTATTTTAGTCTACGAGTAAAAGCTCAGTTTAGGTGCTGTTCGTGCCGACTGCATTGCTGCAGCAAAACATCGCTCTTCCACGTTTAAACATAATGTGTGTAACCACTGTCGCCGTGAACTCCTCAGCAACGTCAGATCGAACTGAATGCAGAATATCAATGACCATCCTGACACTTGAGCACTCAGAGGGATAAAGTGATCCAATTAGGCTTTCATTAAGCTTTAATGAAAATGCATAACTGCATGGCTGCTGGGTGCAGCCCTGTTATTGTCTCTGGAGAAATGCTAGGCATGTGTCACAGTGTCACATTAGCACACAAATAATATATCAAAACCACTTCAAGTATGCCAGGCTAGTGCATGATCCATCACCCCCTTGTACATACATTAATGCTGCTGAAGCCCAAGAGCCACAACTGAACAGCGGATAGATACAGGGAATTCAATCCTGGTGTCTTCCATCTTGAAATAACGTATATAAATCCTGGGCGCAGGGCAGAACAAAAAAAATAATCTGCAATAATTAAGGCTGTAAATCAATGAAAACATTTTATTAAATTAAATAGAATTACTGTATATATATCTCATGCTAAGAATAGCTGCATTGTTTTCCATCAAAAAGACAATAAAAACAGCATTGTGAAATATAAGTACAATTTACAAATACTGTAACTGTTTTTCAATTGTAATTGTTCCAATGATGGCGAAGCTGCATCTTCAGAATCATTAATACAGTCTTTGTTGTTCAGAAATCATTCTAATATGAGGATTTGGTATGCAGGGGAATTGTTTTATTATTACTAATTTTAAAGACTGTTGTATTGAGTAATATCTGATTAACAGAAAGTTCAAGTTCAAGAATTCTGATCAAAATGTTTAACTTTTGTTTGAACTAGCACTTAAAATTATGAATTCAGTTGTTTCCAGATGCTACATTTATCACACTGTTTTTCCACAGACTGTCTTATCGAACTGGGCAGGATACAGCCAACTGTGACACGTGTCGTAACAGTGCCTGCATCATATACAGGTAAGTCTCTGATACTATATCTGAATCTTTCAGCTTGGCCAACATTTTCATGCTTGTTGAATGATTATTATTTTTCTTTCAATGTACATTCTGAAGTTTCAAAGATTCCTTGCATGCTACGGCACACATTTGTACAAGTGCAGCTCCAGTATCCAATCATATTGTCCAATTTTTCCCTGTCGCAGGAAAGCTTTGAAGAACTAAAGAGTATAAAATTGCTCTGTTAGCCCGAGCTCTTCTACCAATAAGAATTTTCAAGTGTAAAATGAAAAATTGAATGACTTTGATGCACTAAAAACTAAAAAAAATCCACTCAGAAAATGTAAAACTTCACCTTTTTTTTGGTCATGTTAATTAGCTAATGTAATTGTATGATTCTCAGAAACATAATCATTCTTTCTAAATGAATGGGTTTGCTGTTAATTTTATTATAAAAGCAATAATTACCCCCATGTCATTTCGAACCCATATGTCTTTTAAACCCAGAACGCTGCAAACCGATATCACACACCAAGGCCGGCTCTACGGGGGGCAGTGCCCCCTCAAATAAATGTCTTGCCCCCTCAAATCAAAATTTTGAAAAGCTAAGAAAGCACATGTTAATATACTCACAAAATGAATATATTACAAGTTGACAAAATTATCTGCGGTAGCGGAAAAATCAGCCGAAAAAGGGACATTACACAATACAGTATTAGATTTCCCTCTTGTCTCTGTCCCTCCGCTGTGTGTTCATTCACAGGCTGCAGCGCACACA
>JAUCMU010000021.1:12874379-12920095 GCA_032275025.1 Enteromius treurensis | reverse complement strand
GGTTGGGGGGGGGGGGGTTATGAAGGGGAAAAGGCTCTACTGCCCCACTGATTTACAGCTCGACTTTAATTGGGTTGTAAAATCAAATCCAGTGTTGTTTCAGGAATGCCAAGATGTGATTCCTGTGCTGTTTACAGGAGCCAGACAGTCAAGGACATAGAAAGCGAGAGGAAGGGATGAAAAGACATCAAAGGGGGAATAAAAAAGTGTAAATAAAAGAAAATGAAAAAGTTTTGATATGAAGAACCAGAAAATGTTCCTTCACTACTGTATCACTACCAAACTAGCCATTATTTTTTCCTTTCTCAAGCCAAAATATAAGACTTTAAGGGCAGGGTTACTTATTTACTTCGGTAACAATCATGATCATAAAAGTTCAGTCCAACAGAATAATAATAGCAAGTGGTGGGAAAAAAAGTTTTTATCAACCAGATTCATCTGAGCAATTACCTTATTGCAATAAACCAATTTTAAAAACAATCTAATCTAAATGCACTTACGAAGCTCACGGCAACATTTTGCACATCCAAACGAATCAAGTCCATAACATTTGCGGTGAACTCCCGAACTCTCATTATGCCTGTAGAAAATCACATTCTCCATAAATGCTGCTCTCTCAGCAATAAATTACATCTGTGTCTGAGATACTGCAGCATTATCTCACTCATTATTCTGGAACGGTGGGTTAGGTTGAATTATTAAAGGCAGTTTATCTAATTGGATGCAAGGCTATGAGGGTAATCCCATCTACAGAGTGATATACATACTGTAAATGCATACTGCACTCAAATGAACCTCACTTGTAATTATGGGTATGTTCTCCATCTCGTTCCAGCTCACTCTGTATCTCTGTATCTGAAAAAAAAGAGAAGAGAAAATGGAGAAGAGATTGTAAGTGGAGTACATTTCAGGCCAGCACTCCTACAAATAAAGCTTCTTTAATGGCTCTTAGAAATGCCTTTGGTTCAGCAACGAATCCACTCCATGTGCTAGCGTTCACTAGTTGGCTATGTGGTTCTTGGAGGGGAACAAATTTCATTATTGTGAACGCATTTGTTATATTATAGGTACTTTGAATTAATTGTCTTATGTTTAGCAAGGATCCATTTATTTACAAATACAGTAAAAAACTGTAATATTGTAAAAAAAAAAAACATGCAACCTTCGAGTTCTAGGTCAGACTCTCTATCCATTAGGCCACGACTGTTCCAAAAAAATTGTCCTCTGATTTTAACCCATCTAAAGTGCACACACACAGCTGTGAACGCACAAATACACACAAATACACACCATGAACACACCTTGTGCACAAAAACTATAAAAAATATCTTAATTTGCTTTTCGAAGATGAACAAAGGTCTTAATGGATTGTAAGAACATGAGGATAAATAATTATTGGGCTTAAGAAACAGTTCTTATTATCAATGTCGATCAATTTTTGGTTTTGAAAAGTAAATTCTTAGGTAATAGTCCACCTTTTTAACTGGACATCAGCACCCATATGCCTCATAATGAATTCAGTTCTAGTATGAGCTAAATGACTGAAAGCCGTTCTGTGTTAACCCATCATTAATCTATTAAATTGAAATCATACTGTGACAATTCACATCACTTATGCATTAATACGTACAGCAAAGAAGTGGCTGAACATATATGTAATGGGATCTTTTACACAACAGGTAGGCTTAATTTAGTATATGGCTCTTTTTCCTTTTGCTATCACAAGACAGGATAACTCCTACTAAGATAGATGAAGGAGCAGAGAGAAGGAAAGAAGAAGAATAGATGGAAAAAATGAGTGCCGGTGCGGCTAATTAGCCATGCAAATCCTCAAGCTGGCGGATTGAGTTTTGAAATGAAATTGCTCCTTTGGATCTGCAGTGCGTATGTTAATCTCTAAGCATTTGCCTGGTTGAAGGCAGTTTGTCGTTCTGAACAGAGGGTTCAAGAGGTTTCTTATTGCCGTCTCTGTCCTTCTGACTGAGCCACTGCTGAACATTTATCCTCCACAGACAGGCCTTTCCCCCTCCTCCATATTCATCAGCCATTTATAAATTATTCTCATCTCCTCTATGACGACCAGATATGCCAGTGTGTGCCAAAGATTGCTGTGCAATTGGGCCTTGCATGGTAAATAAGCTAGAGTTTATGGAAAGCTAAATAAGAAACTGCGCTGAAAATAGTTGGGATGTACAATATGCTGAATATATTTTGGCCAGTATTGGATTTGTAATTATGCGTGCTAATTTTTTACATTTAGATTAGTTTTTGTTTTCATTATAAATAATCACAAATATCAAAGACCGCTTTCCAAACTGTACCAGCTAGCAAGATTTTAGCTTATCCAAAGTCAACAGTTAACCAAAAAGACTGTGGCAATCAACCAGGTTTACCTAGCCTGGGCCCGCCCATACTTCCTGTGACGCAAGTGTAACGCAATGACGCAGCAGTTCTGCGACCAGAAACCATCGTAGTAAGGTAGCTTGGCCAGATATGAGCTTTAAAGTCGGGGAAGCCAGGCTAGGTTTACCATCTGGAGTTTGTCTTTTTAATTACGCACACAGAGCAACCACGCAATAAAGCATTACACTAATCTAAACTTGAGGTCATGAACGCATGAAATACATAAAACTCCATGTAACAATGAGGTCACAATTTAGATATATTTTCAACGTGGAAAAATGTGGTTTTACAAATGATACATGGTTTTCAAAGGAAAGATTGCTATCAAATTGCACACCTAGGTTCCAAACTGATTGCAGTAGCAGTGTTTCATTGGGCCGCAAAGACCTGAGGATCATCAGAATAACAGTGAAAGCTAACACAATGTTTCCTGATGATCCTCCTAAGGGTAACATATAAACGTGAAAAGCAGCGGCCCTAGTACTGAGCCTTGTGGTACTTCACTGATTGCACGGACACTATTGGAAGAGAGATTAACTGGATGGTGACATCACTGAATCATCAATGAATTGGCTTTAAATGGAAAAATGACTCTTTGTTATTGTCTTGCATTATTAACTTTATATTTTCAGTTTGACACTGTAAAGCTGCTTTGACACAATCTGTACTGTATAGCTAAGTTAGCTAGCTAAGCTAACAGCCAAGTGCTAGCTATTTAATAACAAAAATTATTGGTCAACCAGCTTCAGAAATAGCCAGCAAAAACCAGGCTGAATTATGGAAATTAATTATAAAGACCTTTTCAGAAGGATATGTACTGTAAAAAAGAAAATTACCATGTTATTTGGTCATCAACAAAAAGTTCCCATATAAACAATATTGCCATGTGACACTAAGCTCCAACTGCTGTCCAAAAAAAGCACCAGGACACTGTAAAATCACTCTGGAAGTTTCATGAGATCAGAAGACGAATGCGTGCGGTGAGTTCCAGTTCAGTCCCTCCTTCATCCTGACGAATGTCCATTTTTTTCTCTGCCACTAATCCTTTCACTTTTCCATTTTAACTCCCTGACAGCTTTTCAGACAAACCACATACTGTAGTGGAAAGAGACCCTGAAAATGCTGAGCTCTGATTGAAAGACCATGTTGTTGCCCCTCGTAAGGGCTCCAGATGTAATCAGAGCTCTTTGCATCCTGACTGGTCAGATCAAAAGGTCAGCGACACGTGTACTAATTCAAATGTAAGGGATTAGCTGGCTTGGACGTGACGTAGGAATGTAATTTACAACACAAGAATGGATCAGAAATGTAGACAGTCACCTTTGTTCTTCTTGGCCTCTGTCTGATTCAGAAGAATTTGATATAATGCACCTAAGGTCTTGGAGACATCAACCAGGCTCCACATGTCCTGGCCAAAGCTAAAAGCAAATTCAGATGGATTAAAGCTTTTAAGAGCTCTAAATATCTTATATTGGCTTGAATAGTGAGTATTGTTTTGTACGCCATGACAAAAGTAAATATAAGAGCTGAAGTTTAGCTGGACGCAAAAATATGGTTGTCATCAGGATTCAGCTGCTATTACAAAACGTTAAAAAAAATAATAACGATCAAGTGACAAGACGTTTGGTGGGCCTACTTAAGGACTTGAAAAAATGTAAACTTCAATGCTTTTTTAACACAATCTGGCTATATAAGATCAAATTAATCTATGAAATGTGCACAAATTGTTATCCTATGTAAATACTGGGATAATGAGCTGATGAGCCAATGTTTATCTAGTTAGGACTAAAAATGTGTAAGTTTCCAACTGTAAAATATAATAATTATAATAGTGACAAAAAAGGTTTCTAACACTTCCTCACAGTCTCTGAAGACAGATGCTGCTTCTCTATCGCTGACAGTGATGGGGGAAAGCTGGACCCAACACAAAGCAGCTTTGATGGAAAAGCTTTTACGATTGTTTAGGCAGAGCTGACATCTTCGGAGTATCTCCGTGCCACAAGATGTGGAGTGGTTTTTGCCTGAGTGCAATGCTTTTTGTGCAAAAAGATTCTGCAGGGAGACTAGAGATAAGGACAGGTACAAAAATGTTCAATTTTCATCAAAGGGCTTTACTAAAATATACATTCAAAACACACAAGTACACTGGAGAGGACTTTCCACTGACTTTTTTGCTTTTGTGCTACTGAGCTAAACCAAAATCTTTACGGTATAGATGATTGCAGGTCTTATCTTTCTAGTTGCATTCGTCCTCCACAATGTAGTCAAAACCCAACCCACATAAGAAGCAGCCACGAAAACGACTGAGTTCACAAGACGCCCAAATTTAAAACATACAATATTCCAGCCCTCCTTACAAACTCTAAGATAAAAGAGAGCAAACAAGCTTAGTACAGACACAAATACATCAATCTATGACCTCATTCATTCAAGCCATATCAACAGACACACTGCAAATGTAAACATAGGTGTGAGTGTATTAACAAGGATTTCAGGAAATGTTCTTATGTACAATGCGTAGCCTGGTGGAAATGGTTGTTTAAGGCCAATTTAGGCCCTTCCATCTGCAGCCTGCTTAACAATCGCAAGAAGCCCTTTACAGTAACCACATATGTCTTTAATATGCATGGTGATCGTAACTTTCCCAAACCCACAGAACAAAGTGTCCCTGTCACTGTTTGTGCTTTAGTTGGCATTGTTAGGTATGGGTCTCTAAATTTCCTTTCATACCATGATTTATGCTCTGTTAAATTCCCAATTCAGCATGGTTTTTGCTTTTCATTATTTCAAATGCCATGTTTCTTACGTTTGCCAAAGGTTTCTTTTAAGAGTTATAAGACCAAAAACAATTGTTGTACTGCAGATCAGGCAAGAAACACACGCCACTAGAGGGTTCTGCAAACCAGAAAGTTTGGCTGTGGAACAAACAAGCTTAATTAGGAAAACAAAAAAACACAATTACTGCCTTGTCACAGGGAACTACATATCAAGCTTTTGTGAACTGTTCTTTTACTGTTCACACAGGTTGATACAACTGGCGGCAAGTAGAGTGTCAAGAAAAGTGCCAACCAAACAATGTCTGAATGAGACATTCCGACATAAACTCAACCCCATAAAAAACAAGCATATGATATACCCAGACCTTAAAGGCAGCCCTGAAGCCACTCCGGCCAATCCACAATATAATCATCACTTACTTTATGGACAAGTCAAGCACACTGCAGGTGACGGGCCCTAAGCCACCCTCTCCCCAGCCAGACCCCCGATATAACACCTCTTCTGTTCCACAATTTCAGAGCCAGGCATTATGGCTGCCCGTATACCTCCAGACAAGGCATTAAATAAAGCTCAGGGTCTGTGACAGCTGGGATGTGGGTGTGATACAGAAGCCTAGCTGGGCCAGGACATTGTTGAATACGGCTGGACTGGTTATCGGAAAGTTTTGACACATAGTGTGAAAGAGTGGTGCGCTATGTACACTACTGCTTAAAAGTTTGGGGTTGGTAAGATTTCTTATGCTCATGAACCTTTATTTCACCAAAAATTATTTCTGGCTAAGCTGAAGGTTAAGAAGCCATTACTCCAGTCCTTAGTGTCACATGATCCTGCAATTATTATTGAGCTTAAGAACTATTATCTATTAATTATTCATTTTGAAAACAGTGGGGATATATTTCTTCCATGACAATTCAACTAAAAGCATTTATTTTAAATAGAAATCTTTCGTAAAAATATAAAAGTCTTCACTGTTGCCTCTGATTAGCTTACTGCATCCTTGCTGAATAAAAGTATACATTTAGTTGAATGTTCTAATAGGCCCCAAACTTTTGAACTGTAGTGCATGTTAAAAAACTACATGGTTCCTTTAATACGTCACCGGGTTCATACAGTGGACATACGTTTATGTTTGCCCAACCACATTAACTTGCAGTTGCACAAAACGTTGCTAGTGATGTCTGGTATTTCTGGAATGCTCTCCATCATGACTGCATTGTCAGTAACTGGTATTTTACTTGGATGCATGGTGTTAAAACATACCCATAGATGCAAACACACATTCTTATCATGTTCTTATCATCACATGATCAGTATGGATGATGCCTAACAATCAACTCTTAAACAGATAGACAGCATCCATTTTGCTAAGACAACACATCTTAGTCTGAAGGCAAGAGGATCAAATTCAATATCCCTGGTGATAATGACTGGAGCCACTATGTCTTATCTCTGATTATAACTCTTTACAGTATGGCTAGATTAAATTTACAGCTTTAGATGTGTGTTGTTTAATGAAAGAACGGATGTCTATAGTGGATACGTTTCTAAGCTAATGATGCTAGTTGCATTCATCCCTGTTGTCAGAAAGTTGGACAATAACTCTAATGCCAGTTTAGATCTATAGCCAACATATTGTGGAGCTTAGAGAGAGAATTCGCTGTTGGAACCTGGCATACATGTAGTGGTGTGTGGTGGAAAGTTTGGTTGCATGAAGCTAATGTTGTTCTAGCCCAACTGGAGCCTTCATAGACCAGCCTTACTGCCTCCAAATAGCAGGGGGTCTCTGACCCTGTCATGGCAACAATTAAAGCTGATTGACACAAGGACTCCCAAACACAATCCCGTCCAATGTGCTATAACCGTTTGACATTGCTGTCAAAACTGGGAAGGTAAAAGCTGCCATGTTTGGTGACTCTTTTGCCTTAAATTGATAACATTTGTCAACAAAAGGCGTTTTTGATGTAGTCTGAAAATCAACAGAGCAGTACTTATCAGCAAGCAGCCATACCAACCAGAACATGTAACCCTGAGTTCAGCAGGCAGGGACATTAATCAGCTCGAACAAATAGGTCATCTCCTGCTATGCTGAGGGCGTTCAGCCAGCACACTTCCATACGTCTCATCTAAACACATTGTGACATGAGCTCCAGAGATTTCCAGGTGTTCACCACTCATGACATCACTGTTTTCGGCACAAAAGGAACTTTGAGATGAGCTGGAAGCAAAAGAAAGGAGAAAAAATAACTTTGTGAAGAAAGATGGCAAAGACTAAATAATTAAGAGATTGAGTACACACATGTACTGGCAAAGAAGGGGGCAAAGATCTCAACTTTTACATGGTGTTAACTAACTAATTTTACTTAAAATATTTGGTTCACAAAAATATGATATATATATTTTATCATTTTATTATGTACTCTTATTCAAATGTTAGGGGTAAGTTTTTTTTAAAGTAATTAATACTTTTAATGAGCAAGAATGCATTAGAAATGGATCAAATGATTTCTATTTCTTTTGAACTTTCTATTTATCAATAAAAACATGATCACAGTTCCCACAAAAAGTTTTTCTTAAAAAACAAATACACTTATAAGAATGATTTCTGAAGGAACATGTTACTCAGAAGACTAGAGTAATAGCTGTTGCAAATATTATACTTTACTGTATTTTTTTAATCAAGCAAAAGCAGACTTGGTGAGACTTCTTAGTGAGAAATTATAATTTTTGAATAGTATATGACATATTAATATTTGGTTTGATTTTGCACTCTTATTAACTAAAATGTTATTTTCATTGACTAAAATTAGATGCCAGTAGAGTCACAGTAAAAATGAATGAATATGGGCACGGAAGAAAGAACACAATCAGCCAACAGTGTTATGTGAACATACAAGTAAAAATTAAATAAAATTTTCTCCCCAGAGCCACCCTGTACACCCTGTGCATATGCCCAAACACCAGTGTTCGATCTGCCAGCCTAAGGCTTATTAAAATGTCATTGACCCTTAAACAGCATATTTATGTTGTGTTAACTGAGCTGATGCCAGAGAACTGCACACAGACTCATTGTCACCGAGCTGGGTTGAGTCAGACAGACTGTGGCAGTCAGAGATAAGCTTTATTGCACAATGTGTGCACAGGGTCTATTTGATTGATGCTTCTCCATTATTATTACGCCAATGCG
This sequence comes from Enteromius treurensis, assembly GCA_032275025.1. Taxonomy (NCBI): domain Eukaryota; kingdom Metazoa; phylum Chordata; class Actinopteri; order Cypriniformes; family Cyprinidae; genus Enteromius; species Enteromius treurensis. Next base: position 12,911,730 of record JAUCMU010000021.1, on the reverse strand, counting down.
AGGTAATACATTCTGGGGTTTCATAAAAGCCCGGGTCTAAATTAGTTGTGTCAAATTGTGGTGGCGGCCCTGTTTCCCCTATCGCAGCATCGAAATGAGGTGGCACTGACAAGGTGACGATGGGGGGGTTGGGGGGGGTGAAGCGAGGCCAGCGTCAAACGGTGCTCAAAAAACAGCTCACAGGATTTTTCTCATTAAATAATATATTTTTCCCACTCTTTGCCACTGTCTTTGTAGAAACGGTGAATGTTTGCTGCCCGTGCTGTCAAAAAAAGACAGCGAAGGCAATTTGGAATGGTGGGTTTCGGCGGAGAAAAGCTCACTATTGCTAATCTCTAAAGACAACCAAGTATTCAACAAGAGTCTCACACAGCCCAAGCTATCCTCCCTTCAAATTCCCAAGCAAACAAATGTGTAAATCATCCTGGATAATTAGTGTGTTCAAAGGGAAGGAGTCCATTCCGTGTCCCAGCTCTCCCTTTCTGTGCTCATTAGAAGTGATGCGGGAGGATGAGCCGGCTGGCCATAGTCCTATTTTATCACCAGTGTGTCCCAGGGGTGGTAACATGAGCGGTGAGGTTATAGTACAGGTCTGTACAAGAGAGGGAGGGCTCTTTCAGCGGAAGCACAGGGAAGAAGGAATGCTTGCCATTTGGATGTTTAGGGAGGACAGGCGGGAAATAGAGGTGTGTGTATATAGTTGTGTGTCGGAGTGAAAGACAGTGAGAGAAACAGATATACGAACGCGTGGGAGAGGTTTGGCTTGTTGATGTGTATGTCTGTTTGGTAAGAGGGTTTTGGACTGAAAAAGGCACCATACCTAACTATATATCCAGATGTTCAGTTAATTTCATTCTCTGATGCCATGATTTGGACGCTTTGGACTGCTCACCTATGTATTATACAGGAAAGACTGTAAGAGAAAAAAGAAAGAGAGAAACCACTAGTCATGCAAAGCACTAGTCTGAAAAGCACTATACAATTAAACACACATGTTAAGGTTTTAACAGTCTTACTGTGTATATATTGATATGATTGGGGCTTCTTCAACTTAAATTCCATAGAAAATGGCAAACTTAGTCATGTTCTTTTTCTACAAATTGTTTCTTTATGATATAAAAATGCATCACAATTTTTACTTTTTGTTTATAACCAATTGCAAAAAAAAAGACAAAAGCAACACATCGGAACTGTTTAAAGAAAATACCTGTTAACCTGCAAATACCTGTTAAAATAACTATCTATTAAAAAAGGAAACACACATACACATGCACAATCAATGAAAAATAACAAAAGTAGATCAAAAACAGAAATGTCTGAAAAAAAAAAAATAATAATCTTTGAATTGATACTTCCTTTCAACCAAATATTTATCTCTGCATTCCTAAATCATAATTATTATGTAAATAGTTTAACCCTGTTGTTTTTTTTAAATCCCTAGACATTGTATACTCTATATACTTCAAAAATTGAAAAAATCTAATGATGCTGAGAGCGAACGAGTAACAAACTTTGTCTCTCATTACTATTTTAAAACAAAGATATCTTATCAGTCAGACACTCAAACACACAACCTATACCTCCTTTCTTGTGTAACATGTGCCTTCAAAAGCTTTATCAACCAACCCAGACCCCACCCAGAGTCACTAAGTAGAGTCTGACGCCTTTGAGTCTTCGCCAGACTGTAATTTCTTGCTTAAAAACAATGCTCAATGAGACCAACAGGTCAGCACAATTTTGCAGAGTATCAATTACACCGCTGTGCTAAAGCAAACAAAACAGAAAAAACCCTGTCTCCATCAGCGCCTCCCTTAACATACCACTTTAGAGACTAGTGGAGCTATTCAGGCACTTGTGAAAACCTTTAAACATGCTGGAGGCGTCTAATGTCGCACTTAAGTGTGTTTGCTCTTTTAGCAGTTACAGTCTTTTTAGTATTGGATGACTTGGAAAAAACAAAACAGATATGGATCAGCTAAGGAAAAATTAAATATTCTAATAAATGTTACAGACAAGCATAACCAAACATTTCAATTCAGTCTAGTTGCCCCAAAGAGCCATTAAGCTTTCCGTTGAAAGACAAAAGCTAAAACAGCAGCAACAAGCACCCTGTTGCCAACTCGCGCAACCTTTCCCCAGATGCAAAATCACTCTAATTTGTCATCGCTCTTTGATTACGCAGTGCAGCTAACAAGGTATCTTTCACCCTCTGGCAAACATTAACAAGTCATGGATGGCAGAAATTTAATTATACAGTTTGGATCTTGTAAAAAAAAAAGCTAAATGTTTAAATGAGAGCTCTGCTTATGTCCTTGGTAATAGCATTAGGCTAGAAGCTGACATTAACAAATAGCGTTCATTACATATTTTCCATGTGACCGGGTCAGATCTTCCTGTATGTAAATATCTGCGGGAGAGAAAGTTCATACTTAAGGATGAAAAATGCTATAGTATTTTATTGCAAATGATAACTAATTATCTATAAAAAAATATATTTGTACTGTCCTTTTATAATAAATAAAAGGTTTTATTACCTACTGTATTTTAGTGGAATCTTGGGCTTGATTAGAGAGCAGTCTGAGCTCCTCTCACCATTTTTCTCTTTTTGATTTTCCCCCACTTTTCTTTCCCATCTTTCTTTTTTTTTGACATTTATGAAATCTGTTTGAGATACTGTTACAAATAATAATAGCCAATACAACAAATAGCACACTATTTTTGCTTGGATATGTCAAACAGAGGATCAGCGAGTCAAAACGAGTGCCAAAAAGCAGTTATTTCTACATCCAGCTGTCTTGACTGTCAAAGGATCACGTCGAAGGCAGGGTTTCCAGACTCTATCAAATTAAGGAAGATGAACTGTTTTTGGAACGGATGCAGGTATTGTGTACTCAGGTGGCTAAACTCAATGCCAACATTCCCTACAACAGTTTAAGCACTAACCCAGGAATTTCAACCTGATGGGATAAACTGAGTGCAAAACCAAAACTAATTTTATCATCTATCCCTTGAGTTCCTCAGATGGAACCTTGGACAGTCATACTGTAAAAGAGAAAAATGAATAAAACCTTTGTTACACATGATGCTTCCCACCTCATCAATAATCTATTGTATACTTGAGCACATCATAACAGGTTTCACCTACGCAGAAGCTTTCAGTGGTCTCTGGTGTTGTGGACAAGCCAAGAGTAGGAAGATCTCTCCAGCTTTAGCCTGCATCCTTACAGACCCTTTGAAAAATCAGAGAACCTGTCAATCAGGAGACATTAGAATGGAGTGTGCCATGATTTGCCGTATTTTCATTTACATTCCAACACAGAAAAGAATGACATCTGGCTTGGCTCAAAATAATTTGTGAGGAATGCAGTAAATCCAAGAGCTGGAATAGTTTAAATTATTCCCAGCTTAGTCACTTTAAATTGCCAGGTGACAGAAGTGGTAAGGTTTTATGAAAAAAAAAAAGAAGAAGAAGCACTAATTCTATAAAATCTGGTTGGCTGAGAATTTTTTTTTTTAGTCTTTTATGTCTTTTAATATTTTTAGATTCCAGCAAAACATGACTCACCTTTAAATTCATGAAGAGACAAATATTTGTATTGCTTTTTAATGAATGGTTACTTTTTGACCTTTAATAAGCTGCAAGGGCTTGTTTAGGTTTCTACACTTCTGATATCACATATGCTTCTGGTCCCACAGCAGAGTATAACAGGGAGGTCGGGAACACGGCTGACATTTGTTTATGTAAGAAAGCAATCCATCTAATGACTGAGTCATCTTCTCAAAGGGCCTCTGATAGAGGAGAGCTGAGATGAGAGTCACACGGGGAGGTTGCAAGACTCATCTCCAAACCCAGGCCCATTAGTGTGATCAATGTGAAAGCGAGAGATAGAAAGAGACAGTCTTACCAGAGCATTGTATTAGAGTGATATACACAAGAAATGTAACAAGTTCCAATATCATTTCTATCGGCTGGAATCTCTATTTTGTGCACTGGATCTGTGGAAGTCATGTATCACATTTCCATGAGTCCATTTGAAGCGTTTAAGTATCTTCTCATATTTTCAAATTATATTATTTGTGTTATACATGCAATAGTCGCTCTCTATGGATGACCCCCATGCATCTCTAGTCTCTAATCAAACCTTCTCCAAGTTGGGTTGAGTCTTGCTGCCTCTTAGAGGTAGGAATGTGTGAGGCACACACTAAATCACACACACACACACACACACACACACACAAACACACACACACAGTTAATCACATTTGCACTTAATTAGGAATTCAAAATCTGATTAATGAACACTGTCACACTTCTCTAAATCTATTTTACATTGAGAGTCTATTGTTGGCACTCATAAAGGTATAAAATTTTATGTAAATAAACCTCGGGTGGTTCTTTGCAATCAATCTCGATCTAAACATTTAAGCAGCATTTCAAATCTGACTCTTAATTTGACTAAGAGCATGATTTATTTGCATTTCCGTGGTTGTGAAAGAAAATCCTTCCTCTTGCACGCCTGAACCACAGATGTGTTTGTGTATCTAAATAAATTTCCATTTTCTTAGACTTTGGATGTATAAATCAGGAAAAGGAAAAGCTGTATAATATATATATAATGTCCAACTATCTATCTGGACGTCATGAAATCAGAGCTTTACTGGACAGTTACCTAACATGCCCCACTGTTTCTGTGACTAAACTGCAATACCTACCTTGCATTTTTCTGATAGCACTGGCCATAAAGATGTCTTTCTCATGCTGAGATGTCCCAAATCCAGAAAAAAACTACAGCCAGCTTCACTGCAGCAAACCATGGGGGCTCAGAATTCACATTTGCGATGTCTTCTCTTCTACTTGAGGTTACGCTTGCTGACCATAAAAACACTGAGATCCAATTAACAAAAACAAGAAAAAGATTGATAGCAGCTGTTCATCTCTATATTTTGATTTCTAAATTGATATAGCTGAACTTTCTAAACAAACGACAGCAGACACTTCCAATTATTTGTTGCAAATTCTTGAGCCTGTTTTATAATTCAATACAGTCTAAGTATTCAAAGTAAATATAACAGAGCTAAGAGAGAGTTATCTATTATTTGTATATACAGTATGCTCTTACTTTTTTGATTCAAAATGAATGCACTGTATAATTACGCTCTGAGATTTCCATTTATGTGTTACTCAAGAGAACAAAAAAAACAACAACACATACTTCTACAAAGGTTGCAGTAACAAAACAGCAGGGACAAACCCAAAAATACATAAACACTGGCATGATGTTGTGCAATGAAGTTCTCTCAGCCTGCGTTTTAAGTTTCAGTGGACTGGCCTGTCCACTCAAACATTCCTTTATCATGAAACCGATAATGGTGGTGCAAAAACATTTGACCCATGGGGCATTGCAGGGGGACGGCCCGGCTATGGTTATTGCCTCTTCTTTCACCCGGGATGGACGAAAAGGCCAGGGTGTGATTTGTTAAATGCGAGTCAGCTCTTGCATTGTGTCCTCATCACGGGGACATCTGGCACAAGCAAGCCGTTTTTTTGACTGAGGTCTACATCTCTATTCTGAAGCAGTGGGCTGTACTGCATTGAAACACTGCTTTGCCTTTCTCATGGTAATGCTGCAAACTACAGGAGCAGATGTGAAACATTTGGTTCTGTTCTTGTTCACTTGTAAAGAAATAATGCGCCGCTTTTACTTTCATTTCACCATGCTGTGTTCTTCTTCTTATTAAAAACGAAAGAGAATACGGTAACAAGAAAAAAAAAAAAAAGAAAGATGGTCGTCCTTGGTGGCCTGAAGTGCGCTGAGGTCCGAGTGTAATTAGAGTTGTAAGAATGACAGATTAAGGAAAAAAAGCAAAAGAAGAGCTAAATGTTCTGTCAGTCATGTATCTGTAAGGACATAAAAGATAAATGGTGGTAAAAACTGTGATGGAATAAACACCAACTTTTTTTCCTCTCTTTTATCCATCCACACAAATGATGAAGTGCACACGCCCTGTAGATTTGGAGATAATGTTTATAGATTTAGTCATGCAGTAATGCATGTCTGAAATAATCATATTAAACCATTACTGTGACTGTGTAAACACACACTTGCACAAGAGATCAAACAACGTATCAGTTTCATACTCAATTTTTCCTCTAGCCAATGGCTTAGTTTAGTATTAGCTTAGAATTCTACATATATTTCCAAACAAAATGTCAAAGCATTTCAGCCTGACTAAATCAAGGCATTTACTGCAAAATACTTATCACAATCTTAACAACAGACAGTATAGCGTTAATGTAGTAACTTTTAAAACATTTTTGGTGAATTTGTGATTATTACTGTGACTCTACAAACCATGTCTTGATTTCAACCACCTTGCGTAAACTACAAACCTGCATTTGTTCGTCCGTGGCCACGGGCGCTGTATGTGACATTTGCTTTGAACACGAGCGTGACCGTTCCTCAGCCAGAACTGACAGGTGGGCGGAGTCTGCACTGCCCGTCCTGCACCCTATTGGTTACTGGCATGCAAACGAAATGAGCTCCGTAAAGGTTTGTGAAACCTGATTGGACCGCGACATGTCAATCACTCCTGGTGACGTCATTCTGAAGTTAGGTACAAGGCACACACACGTGTGAGCTACTAGTGCAATGAAAGTTTATCAGAATTTTACAAATCATTGGAAGCAAACCCTAGATTCAAAGAACTAAATATTCATGAAATGTAGCTTTTTTAATTTTAGGACCAATTAAAGGGGTCATTTTTCGCTGTAAATGTTGGATTGAAAACAAACTATTAAATAAATAATTTAAATGGACTCCTCTAACATAGTGCTCTAAACTAATTCTCAGACTAGAAACTGTTTACATAACGACCAGGAGCTTTACATGTGCGCAAGGATTTTTGGAGAGCGGCGCGTGCGAACCCTAATCCACCTTTGATGCTCTCAAGCTCCAAACTCTGCCTTATTTTTTGATGGCAAGACTGAATAATGCCAGTCTAGCATGGCTGTCTCTCCAACTCATGCCACCCGTGGACCGACATGGCATTTAGCCGCGTCTTTTCGGACCCTCCGTCCAAGAGCATCTTTAAGACCTTCGCGGTCATGTTGCTGTCTATACTCGCGTCTTTATACTTTCTCCACTGCCTCACGGAGCGATGCGGGACCTGTATACCCACAGAGAGAAGAGACCCGGGTCCGGTGGAGGGATTTTACGCCTCGAAACTTAAAGATTTTGAGTCGCTGAGGAGAAAGAGACTTCTTCAGAAATGGACCGTGATGAGGCACCACAGCTTGATCCACCGGCTCGAAAGTGTCCGTGAAGAGGATTTACCAGTTATTGATGCTGACAGACGCGTTTTCCAGGCGCACGGAAAGATTTCTAACTCTTTGGATGTAGATTTGGAGACGGGAGACTCGTATTTGGATACAGGTAAACTAAGTGCGTTAGGTGAGGGCAGTAAGAAGCTGCCTCAGGCGATCATCATCGGGGTGAAAAAAGGTGGGACGCGCGCGTTGCTGGAGTTTCTGCGCGTGCATCCAGATATTCGCGCGGTCGGAGCGGAGCCTCACTTCTTCGACCGTAACTATGACAACGGAATGGACTGGTACAGGTAAGCTACATTTCCATTATGATGATGTGCCTAGTTTACACAAGACATGCGTTATTGTTTTTAGATATCTAATAAATGCATTTAAAATAAATAATTTGTGTCTCTGGTGACCTTGGAGAAGAAATATCAACATTATCATAATCTAATATCTATTTATCTAGATCTAATCTATTATCAGTAATGGAAAAATGTATTGTTGTATAAAATAACAATAATATTATTATGAATAACTTTTTATTAGCTTTATTATTTCATTTTGCTGTATGATAGGTCAACAAGTGATCTGAATAATAATTAAATTAAATAAAAACTGTACACACAAGCCAAATCTAAATGTTACTCTGTAAATATAGTATTAGAATAATAAATTTTATAAGATACAAAGGGTGAAAACTATTTGTGAAGTTCATTTAAACAATTGGAAATTCTATATTTTAAAAAAAAAGTTAGAAAAAATTTGCAAATAATACCATTTATTTGGGTTGAATAATACTGTATTTACAGTATTAACATTAACAATTGAAATGCTTCACACTAATTGCTGTAGCTTTTTCCTAATTAATCAGTAGATCAGAATAAAAGTATCAAATCTGTCCAGATCTGATTTTCTAATTCATAATAATCAAATCTTCATTTATAAAAGTATCTCTTGAACTTTTTGATATTTAGAATTTCAGCAACTTAAAGACAGAACACAAGCTAAAAAGCATTCTCCTCACAATATTACTGCTGTTTGAGATCAATATTTTTACATTAATGAAAAAAAAGAAAGTGCAATAAGCAAATCTTTACACTCACTAGAAGTAAAAAAAAAGATAATGCCATCAAACCTTTTACTATTTTTATAATTGTTTTATGATTGTATAAGTTTATATGATACCTTAACGTTTTAACAAAGGAATGAAGATTTAAAATCTATGAAACGGAGACTATGAAAGTGTGAGACACTAAAAAAAAGTGTATTTTGTGGTATTTTTTGACACACATACACACAGATAAACAGCATTTCCTATTTTTAATTATTTTGTCCCTAATGAGAACCACAGGCCAGTCAAAAATGTCAATGTCAAAAATTTCAGGTTTTACTATCCTTATGGGGATATTTGGTACACACACACACACACACATAGTTTTTAGTGTATTTTTGTGACGCTTTTATATGTATTTTCTCTGCATCTATATGGTGTGTGGGTGTGTGTGTGGTTCATTCACATATCTTCAGGCTGCTGTTAGAGTTTAAAAGCAGCTTGTCTTTTGCTGCTCAGAGTAATGGGGCATATCAGACATCAGAGCTCTGTTATTAAGAGGGATTACGGCCATAATGAAAGGTTACCTGTCTGTCTCCGCAGGTATATTTCACCACCAGATTTAGTTAACATACTGGGTCATGCAAAAGTGCCAAGGCAAACTTGTCCCTATGCTATCTTTCCCCTCTCTTCTCATCTGATAGATTTCCGGATTTCAATTATATATATATAGGAAACAAATACATACAGAATTTTTTTAAGAACACTTACTCCCTTTAACAACGTGCAGTCTCTCTTTTCAGCATCACTCTTTCACACCATTCTATTCATTCTTTGTGCTTTGTTATATCCATGAGGATCCCATCCATCTAAAAGAGTTGCCAGGATTCTTGGGAATGCAGCACAAGGCTCGAAAAACAGGCCTGATAGTCATAAACCCACCTTTTTTTTTTTTTTTTTAGAAAGGAAGACCCTTAGTTTAATTTAAAGTGACACAACTGCAACATCAAAATGATTTGCTCGAATAACAACAGCATGTACCCTATTACTAATCCATTTACAGTATGTCAGCATGTGCTGTGTACTGCTTTTAAACAGAAAATGTGTTTAAAAAATGCAGCCCATCAGGTAAAACAAGCAAAAAGTGAGTATAATAACTATGAAGCATGATTTATTTGAGCTAAAACACAACTGTGGAAGGGTGTCAACTTTCTACAAGACAGGAAAAAATTAAGAAATAAACTAAGCGGCCAATGTTTTTCTCTCACTTTCTTTTCTCAAACGAGCTGAAAGACATTTCCTGAATATATGCACAAGGCGTGACAGTTTGATGGATCTGTGCAAATGTCTTAAAAATAAAGAAAACAAACATAAAATTACTTTTGCGGCATAAATTCTCACCCTTTGTCAAACCCTCTGGGAATAATTGCGATCTCCCGACCGCTGAAGTTATGAATGGGCTCTGTTTTTTTTCTCTCTCTCTGCACTAATCACTGTGTCCAATTTGCTGGAATTATGTGACTCTTTTCAGGCTAGGCTGTGAATGTTTAAACACAGAGACTTCCATCTGCAGGGATGAAGGTCCTCTGTGTGTCGCAATGGCTGATACGGAGACTGTGAAGGAATCACACAACTTAGCTTCTCTTTGGGAATGTGAGACGTGTGTGTGTGTGTTTTGTCAATTAAGTTGTTCGTGTCCAGTCGGTCGTATTGGTGGCACAAAATGTCTGAAGGAAAATCTCAAAATTGAGATGTGCTGAGCATTTTCTATACAGTTTTCAGCAGTCTGTCAAAGAACTAGCCTAAATGAAAAAGTAATTGCAATGTTGCCAGATTGCATCTGTGCTACTACAAATATCAGTGTTGTGGTTGCTTGTCAAAACATTACTCACCCATCTGCAAGTCAACATTGCAACAGTGAAATCAGACACGCAGCCAGAACATCTGTGAGAGGTAAAACACAGAGTATTAGATTATATAATATTATGAAAAGCAGGGCTACCAAAGGACCCCTACCAAAGAAGAAATTATTGACAGTTCATCGGCTCCCTGTCAGCTAAAACAAAACGTTTCTCTGTCTTGTGTTGAGACAATGCCACTTAAACCCCAGTGCTTTTGTTATGGAAATCTGTTCTGTTAGATAAGAGAGATAGATCTGTGAGAAAAGAGATCATTTAAAAGGCTCGAAGTAATGGAAGGTCTTTGCTTAAATGAAAGCCTGTTATGATCAAAGCTTCTAAAATAACCCTTCCAGAAACCTGTTGTGTCCAGGGTTGTGTTTTATTGATTAAATTCGACTGGAAAGTATGAGGCCTTTACTCTCCAACACCTAGTAGATATCGTGTCCTATAATTCCCAGCTGTGGTAGAAGAGACATTTAGAAGAGTGTATGTAATATAGTATACTGTATATCACAATAACCTTAGTCTGCTGTTTTAGAGTTTAAGGTTGCTTTTAAAAGAAGTTTATTATGCTCAGCAAGGCTGCGTTCATTTGACAAACATACTGTAAAAACAGTAATATTGTGAAATATGTTATTACAATTTAAATGACGTTTTCCAATTTTCTACAGCCAAATTTGCTATTTATCTGCTATTTATTTATTTGACTCTTAACATAGCGGTAACAAAAAAGTCTTTTGATCAATTTAATGCATCCTTTCTAAATAAATATACTAACAATTTGAACAGTTGTACATTTATTAAGCTTTACGATGTATTGACAACTAATGCAGCCATGGCCCAAAGTGAGGAACATCTCCAAATAAAGTATTTGAAATATTATTTTGTTTTTGGTATTGCACTAATAGTCATACGCACTGAATTAGTTTTGTTCATAAATTATTCGGGCCACTTTACTTGTGGTTAAATTGCATACTTCCTTTTAATAATAGCATTGTTTTATATGCAAGGAAATTAAGTAATTACACATCTGGATAGCCTGTGCGCTTATGTTTCTTTGCACTCTTCCCCCTTGGTAGCCCCTGCGGTGCGGGCTTCTCTCAAGTGGATTCAAGGAATGCATATCAAAGCGCAGCCACTCAAACTACATTAAAACTTCTTTAAAATTTAAGCTAGAAAATGTGGAAGGCCGCACATCTGAGGAAATTTCCTAAGCTGAAGTTTGCATTGAGCAAATAAACTAGTTAGCAAAAGCTCCAAACGTCTCTGAACATTAATAGCATTCAAAGCAACAGAGTTTGACTTGTAAAGCTGCTTTGTGATTAAGTGGGAAGCAGGCTCTGTGTTTGGAGCTATAGACACATCTCTCATCACAGGTGTTGTGGAGAAGGTTTTGGAGGACCTGTGGAGAGGCTGGCTGGCCATTTGGCAGAGGATAGTGTGAACTCCATTGGAATAAGGGGAATGTTCTTGAGCGATGCATGGCACAGACCCCGTTTCTTGTACACAGAACATGGTGTTCGCTTCACACTGGCAGACGCAGCCTGTGGTTTATAGTGCAGTGGCAAAGTTCCTGGGAAAATAAAACCTCTGTGTTAGTGGAAACACAGACAGATTCACATGAGTACAGTAAAAACTGACATCAGTAACATCTACATTTGCAATCAACACGCTATTTTTACATTTGGTCTGGTGGAGTATTTTAAAGAGTTGAACCCAGCATGATCTCATTAGCATTCACATGTAAAGCTTTATCAAAAATATTTTCTATTGGTGCCTATGGTTTCACAAAGAACCTTTAACATCCTTGGAACCTCTCTATTAAATGTTATTGGTAACACTTTACAATGAGGTTCATTAGTTACAATTAGTTCACATTATCTCAGAAGGAACAAGGCTTCTACAACATTTATTAATTTTAGTTCATGTTAATGTTAGTTTTAGCATGTATTAATGCATTACTAACATTAGTTAATGCACTGTGAATTAGCATGAAATAACGTTAACAAGCTAAACTATATTTTATATATATAATATAAATCAATATTCATCATTTACAAGTAATTATCATCTAAAATTAAATCTAAAATGAATGTAATTGCATACATTCTAGATATAGATTCACAAAGTTTGACCAAAAGTTTTATGCTTGTAAAAAGTTTCAAAATACATAAGTGAAAAAATGCAGACACTCAAAATCTCTAGTGTGCTAGTTCTGCATATTATATAAATATCAACGACATCAAAAATGTTTTTTGCTGAACTTAAGGTGCAAGTAAAACAATGGAGCTTTATTATTAGAACCTTTATTATTGGGAATCCCATGCAGTCGCTCACCTGCTCGCACACACACCTGCATGCACTTTATTAGACTGTTATAATGTTTTCTACCTGAGCTAGCCTTGAGGCAGGTTGTACTGTAGTGTTGTAGCGCTAGGATGACATAAGCCAGCTGGGACATGAGATCACAATGAACAAAGAGACCCCTGTGTGTATGTGGAGGCCTTTGATCTGGTTTGGCTAGGGGCACCGCTGTGACATGTTCGCTCAAGTTACCACAAATACACCAAGAAACACTATCATCTCTCTAAGTCAGTTTAGCAGACAGTTAAACAGCATAATTACAATCTTCCAGACACTTTTCGATAACTGCAGGTATGCTGATCACATTTCGCTCAAAGCATTTCCTTGATAACGACACTGTTACCAGTGTAAAATTGCACACGTAATCATACTCTTTGACTAAAATGGACTAAAAGGGGACTTTGTTTATTTTGTAGAGCAAGATGCCAGAAACTAAAGCTCAAACCAAGTTAGAGGCTTGTGATTTACAACGAGACGCTGAGAGTATAAATGCTTGTTTGAGTGTGTATTTGGACGTGGGTCACAGGAAGGTTCAGACCTTTTATGTAGGTCATGTTTGGAGGTGAGAGGGGTCAGTAACTGGATCTGGAAAGTGAAGGATTTCAGGAGGGTGAAAATTAACGTCGGAGTACAACTGTGTGAGGGAACTCGAGAGGTCTCTTAACTCTTGTTGAGGGAATGTGTGAGCAAGCAATCTGATATACACAGATAGACTGTGGATGGTTACGGCCAACTACCTCATGATGCAATAGACATTGCGATATATATGTCACGATGAATCATAATGTCATAATTGGGTCGCGATTAACACTGAGCCAAGCAAGAGAAAACTTCACTTTTGGACACTAATTTTAATATTAACACTTATGAAATGATTCTTCATTCACTGAACTGTAGGAAGATATTTATAAAAAAAAGTCAGCTTTCAAAATCAGAACCTCACAACCATATTTACATGAGACGTGAGGTTTTTACATGAGGTTTTTCTCACAGACACATGAAATCTTGGTAATGGCAAAAATGAGTAGGCCAGTGTTGTTTTTTAATCGTAAAAGTTGTCCATAATTAAAGAGAAGAATTTAAGCCATTGATTAACCATAATCAGCATGAGGTTGATCCATACCTGTTTTCCCCATCAATGACCATATAGACAAAAACTGTTTAGAGAATGGATATAATATAATATAATAATATGATGGCATATATATAATATAATGAACTATACAACCCGTTTCCCCATCCATGACAACACTGCAACAAGCAGTTTGGAAAATAGATGCATAGTATAATAGCCTATAATATACGTTAATGTACACAAAAATATAAACATACTCTATATACAATAAATACAATTAAAAAAAAATCACTCTGCCCTAATTCATAAAGAGTACTGCCACTTATTTTATACCCTCGCATACACAAACAAGCACACATACACACTTACGACAAGTGTCTTGTGACTGCAGAAGACACATTGTGTTAACCCCCTCAAACACACACACACACGCAAACACTCTTAAGCAGCTGATCCCCAGAGCCATTTGGGGGGCCAGGGCACAGTGCTGGCTGTCAACAGCTGCCTGAAAGGCATTCTGGGAATCCAGCCCCCAGTGGGCACTGAAGAGAGCGAGCAGGTGTGGACTGCTCCCCAGACACCTTCATACATACACAAATACACACACAAACCCACCTGATGCCATTGACTGCTACAGCTCCCTCACAACTTGAAAACAGCAAATTTGCAATGTTCATTACTAAGATTGAGGATTTGCAGGTTACAGGTCACAGAGAGCAACTCTAAAGGGCGAGAGATGTCGGCTGTGAGAGTGACACAGATGGCAGTGCAAGGGATCGGTTACTCACAAGTCGGGTGTCACCTCTTGTTTATGTTGTTCGATTCGTGCACGCTTTGATCACGAGAAAACAGTTATGCACTATATTTAACTACAGAGATGGTGTCTAGGCGACTTTTTATGTTGTATGGCACAGCAAAGAAGCGCAGAAAGATGCTTACATGTCTAAAAGTTTCATCCACGTTACTCTCGAGACCAGTCTGCAACATATAATTCATCATTTAGAAGAAAATAGTTCATACAAATGAAAAATGAATCATCATTTACCCACCCTCAAGTCATTTCTAACTCAACTGACTTTTATGTAAAGAAGAAAATGTGATTTTTAATATTCTGGCCATTTATTTCAATATAATAAGGCTAGACTAAGGCTATCAAAATAACAAAGGAATATATATGATTTAAAACTACAAGGGGCTATTTTTTTCTTTTGGTTGTGAAAATTGTAATCATTATAAATTTTACTGTAACATTTGTTTTATTTATTTAGTCATTTTACAAACTAAAAAGTAGTAGTTTGGGGAAAATTTCTTCTGAATTCTTCCTGCAAACAGGAAAGCACAGCTGTGAAAGATATAAGACGTTAAAAAAAAACACATTTGAAAGTATTCAAATAATATTTTTTCTTAATGGTTCTTGTTATCAGTTATATGTTTTATATTACATCTTCTCATGTTTAATGAATGCTTGCTGCATTATTTAAGTGTTGTGTATTTGGTGTCTTGTGTTTAAGTGAATGACAGCACCTTCTGTACATTGGGATATACTGTACTTCAGCTTGTGATGAACCAGTGGCTTTCTCTTTTTATCCATCTGCATTATTATGGTGGTTGTCAGTGTATCTTAAAGGTATAAAACAGATTGTAGTAGCAGCGTGCATTGCTGAATTTACTGGTTTACATTCCAAATTCCTTGTTTGTAAAATTTACAGTTTGTTCTGTAAATGTGTTTACATTTTTTCTTTTTACGAAATTACCCTGGCAACCACAGCTCCTGAGATTATGTTGTGACTATGTACTTTTTTTTAACAGTGTATGTCTTCTAAAGTAATAGACGTTTGGAACTGAACGAGGCTGAGTAAATGGCATAAATCATCTCTTTACGTGTTCTGCAGTGATTCAGAGTTACAAAGTGACAGTTTTCAGTCAAAGTTGGTCATATTACGTGACATGTGATCTGCCTTTACAATTGAAACAGTTGGAAACAACCAAAAGTGTCGCATGGTCACATGACGACCTCCTGTAATTTAATCAGCACATGTGAATTACTGCGTAACCATATACAAGCTATCAGAGACAACAACTTCTTTATCTTGTTATACCAATAAAGACATCTCTTGAATATTTTCATCTAAGTGGATGCGTTTTATTGCCACAAAATTGTGAAACCTCCACAGATAAACACAGCAATTTATTCAACGAGCTCTTAAGGCCATGTCTGCGAATGTAGATTTTTGTTTATTTGCTCTGGGCATTGCAGAACTACACTGGTTGATGTTTTTGTATATTTTAAAGCAAACTAACCCAGGGCGGTTCTCAATGTATCAACCAAAGCAGCTCAAAATTTCAGCGCTCGCAGCAATTTAGTGTCATTTCACCTTTCCTGCGCGCAGATTCCTCGCTCTTTCCCTAGAAAAACCTCGAAAGTGGTAGCAAAGTGTTATCCTGTCATAAAGTAGTTGAAATAGTACACCAAGCACTTTGCAGTAGAAGTGCATGTGGGTTTATGTCCGTGCAGAGCCTGCAGGAACAATGCAAAAGGAGTCTGATAATGGAAAGGAGCCATTGATGTCTGTGAACTAAACCCAGCAGCGCTGAACCAAACTACCCGCAAAAAAAAAACAACAACTACAATAGATCAATCCTGCAAAAGACTGCATGTGAGCAAAGCTGTCTTTACTGTGAGCCAAAAGACGGTACAGAGAATCGACACAAAGAGAGAGCGAGAGGGGTGTTGTGGGTAAATGATGCATGGCAAGAGCGCATACGTGTTACGGGCCTCAATGGGGCGGAATGGAGGAATAAACCCTCTCCGTCGCATGATGGATTTCACTTTCCCAGCGCACAGGCAACAGCTTTATCACAGGAAAGGGAGACAACAATTTTCCATCTAAGACAGACATGAGAGAGAGAGAGGCAAATCGTTGTTCCTTTTCCATTGTGAAATCAGTATTAAAATGGCTTAAATTAGCAAAAATCAATACTTTCCCAGCATGATGATATCAATTAGTAACATTTATTATTTACTAATTTATTATTATTGTAGTAGCTTGAAATGCAAACCTATTATAAGCTTTTATTCCATTCATGAATTCAGCACAAAGGCCTTTTTTAGTTTTTTCTTGCGTTTTTGGCAAACTTTGTTCACATTTGAAATATTACAAGAGCTCTTTTAAATTATACGTTTGCACTAGTGTTGATGTGGTTCCTATTGTTAGGTCTTTAACGCTGTGGGTGTCCTGAGAGCTGCTGTGTGTAATGTGCGTGTTATCTTTCCGTGTGACCCATGCCAGCAGTACAAAGCATGCCAGTCCTGTGGTGTCCCTATGCCACTATGAATCAGACAGAAAACAAGACAGAGAGACGGGGAGAGAAAAATGCCAACTGAAAAATGCGAGTGTGTGTGTGTGTCAGCCCAGTTTAACCCATTCTCTCTTCCTGTGCACTGCAATCTCCTGCAAATTAACACATTAAGAAGAAATCTATTCACAACTTCAAGACATTGATGGTGCATTCATATAACATCAGAAATACTGTAATAAGGATAAAAACATTCTTTGTTTTTCTACTTTTAGAAATCAGTTTATCATATAAAACTATTAAAATGGCAGCTGCTTCAAAAGAAGAAGACATATGTAGTGCTTGTATTATATTTTATTATAACTGATGTAACCTAATATGCTTTCTAAGTTCTTTAATATTTTATAAGTGAATATATTTAATGTACTATTTTTAATTTATTTATTTCTAAGTCTAGCAGAGGCTGTTATTCAAAGTGACTTACAGAAGAGACACATACAGTAAGTAGTTTGTCACTGAGGCAACAATATTCAAAGTACACAACAATGACACATATCCACCTTTTTCTGAACCCGGAGATCCTATGCCAAAACAAAGGTATAGACCACATTTAAATTGTGTAAGTGCTTAGAAACTAGACATTTTGAAGGCAGTCTCCAAGTTCCCATAAACAGGATAATTCTGACGACTCTTGAAAACTGTATAAATGACTGAATAGTAGCCAGTACCATCAAATAGCACAAATTTGCTAATTCTGACATCCATAAGACAAGCCTTGTCATAATTCTTCTGTATTTCCCAATCACAGGCAACACAATCCACACTATGTGCACATTTTGATTTTATTTTTAGCCACTGATGTGTTCGTGTCCGCGGCAGATTGTTTTGACTTTAGAAAATGAATTTGGGAAATGTATCATGGCATTTTCTGTCTAATCCAGTGTTACAGAAACATGCAAGAAGACCCGCGGACACCACAGCTCCAGTAACAGACACTTGAGGGTTGGCAGTCTCAGCCCAACTGGGCTGATCTCCCACACAAACAGAGAAAAAGAGAGAGGTCTGTGGTAAAGACATCATACCTCACATGTGAATGCTAGACGCTCTGTATTAATCCTTATTCTTGCGGTGAAATCTCTCAGGTGGCCACCATCTCTGCAAACATACAAGCACTCTTAAATACTGCACACGGTGCAATAAACCACCTTTTGGCTTTTAGGGTGTTAGTCTGAATAGCATATAATCCTTACCACAATAGCTGTAGATTTATGACACTAAATTAGCAGGTTGGGATCTTCCAACATTCTTTCCTTTGTTCTTAAGTATTCAGCATAAGTCTCAAAAGATGATCCCTACAGATGAGTCTCATAATTCCCTGCACACTTTTCACTGGACTGATTCAATAGATGTTCTTTTGCATTTAATTTACCAAGCTAACAAACAAACCTACCATCTATGAAACCATATAGATATGAAGCTGAATATGTGTGATGCTAACATTCAAAAGCATCAGTTTTCAAATATCCCAGCTTATTGATATTGTTATGAAGTCATGACATGATATTCTACAGAGTTTTATTGCCTCTAGGGTTTATTTCTTTTGGAAACTGCAGTTATATGTACTTGTTGGTACATATTTTGTGTCTTGCTAAAAAGTGCACCCAAGTATGTTTATTACCATGAAACCAGGTAGTCTTTGGTATATAATTTACTATCTAGACATATTACATGAGCCGTCTATGTGCTTAGCATATGTTTGTTGAATTCATTCATCCTCTTTATGAATATCCGTTCAGCCAGATGTAAGCTCGCCCTTACTAGTTGTTACGGCACGTAGACGAATCAGTCATCGGGAGAGAGTGACCCGCTCTGGCACTGGAGGGTTGACAGATGAAGCCCGCTGGCAGAGCTTGGCTCTTTTGCATAAAGATAGAGTGTAGGCTTGTGATGGATACTGTAACCACAGACTCCTCTGACGAGGTCCAGCAATTTAATGAGTCCCAAACTGAACACTTCTAATTGCTAATGGAACCAGCCCTGACTCGCCATTAAACAGTCTGGGGGAACTTTGACAGAACGCAGTGTCTAAGTGATGGAGGAGAAACACTTCTTTGCTTGTTTTGGTTTCTTGTTCGTGAAAAATGACGCATTCATGGGGCATCGATTAGGCTTGGAATAATGTGAAAAAAGCTGCTGTATTTATAGAGAAACAGAGCAAGCAGGATAATACCAAAGGGAAGGATTAAACACTAAGACTGATTTCTGCTTACTTTAGTTGCAGGGTTTCCACATTTTCTGACCAGCGAATTTCCATGATTTTCCAGTCATTTCTTAGTCGTGGATTTGTAGAAATCATTTTCCAGCGATCATACTCGCAAATTCTAAAACAGTTAGAAAAATGTATATAGAGTATAGACATTTCCATGACTTTTCCAGTCGTTTAAGATGACTAATAAAAGCTTTTTATAATTATTACAGTCACAAAAAGTCATTTCTAGCCTAAGAAAAAATTATATACTGTAGACTATGGAAATGCCCATTACTTGCATAACCCTTGCATTAATTTTCATTTGTTTTCACGAAATAACAACATGGGATGGATTATTTGTTCAATGGAAGACAGGGGAAGGTTTCTGCAGTGTGCACAGAAGTATTACTTGGCATAATTGTACTCAGGCATTTGAAAGTTTAAGATTAGATTTATTAATGTTTTTGAAACGTCTCAGTTACGTATTGTAACCATCGTTCCCTGAAGTAGGGAACGGAGACGTCACGTCGGTGACCGACGACGTGACTCGGAGTGACCGACTGAAAGGGAACTAACCTCTTATGCTCACAGTGGCTTGCATTTATTGATTAATAATACAATAAAACAGTAATTTTGTAAAATATTATTAAAATTTCACAACTATTTTCTATTTCATTATATTTTTTCTTTCTTGTGATGGCAAAGCTGAATATTCAGCTAGTCTTCGCGGCCACAAAATCCATCAGAAATCCTTTTAATAGGTTTAATATGTTCGTGTTAATTTGTTCAATGGAGTCAAACAAAAGTCAAACGGAAACCACTTGCTTGTACGTCCTCGCCTACAACCCTTGAACATTTAATAACACTCAGACTAGTATAGCATATCTATGTCATTCTTTTGAGAGTGAGTGTGACAGCATATTTAAAGAGCTTGGACAGATGAAACAGGACACCCTGAGAACTGCCATGCCTCTGACGTCCTTTAATTCTCTCATTCCTTCATCCTCTTGAGAGACACACCCTTCAGCTACTGTCCCAAGCAATGATGTTTCCACTGTATTTAGTTAATAAACGTAGTAAGAACTTGAAAAACATCACACCATTTGAATGTTGACTCCAATTCAATGTTCAACTGGCCTCAAAAAAAATTGTATGAATGGCATTAAGAAAATCAAACCTGGCATACAAAAATATTCACTTATACTTTCACTTAAAATATAATAAATATATATTCAAAAATTGGCAAACAAATGAAAACAAACACAGCAACAGTAACAGTACAGTATTACTTTAGATGAAGGTAAGGAATCACAAGTCAAAATAAAACTACTTCAATGCTGAGAATGTTTTTTTTTCCTGTCCACATTTAGTTTATCAAGAACTCAAGTTATATTTAGCCATGGTCTACTGGAAGTATACATTACTTCTCGTTTTATCTCTGAGGAGGATGTTTTAAATCCTCCTTTTGTTCAGAGCAAGAGACTTTTGGGAAAACATTTTGGAAGAGCTCTGTACAGTAACATGGAGATTTATGTCCACTTAAAAAATCCCCCCTCAGATCACTTCCTGTTTCCTCCCGCTGTTTACTGTACACAGGCGGACCATTGTGGGAAATTTATTTTCATTTGCTTATCACCTTAATTGAGGTCTCCCAGAGTTTCCGCACCAACCGTAATTCCATTACACAAACTATTTTAAGACATTTTATTAACTCAAATGATGCTTCAAGGCCTCCCACCACACCTAATGTGACTCCAGGCAGCACACAAACAATCCCACACATCAATGCTCTGACGTCTGGCCAGATCAGACCATCAGGGTCTTAACAACCTCTGCTACTCACAGAGAAAAGAAGAGCAGATTCAGAAGTCCTGTGCTTCCAATCCTTACAACTGTCACAAGAAAACTTCTGACCATTTTTTAAATGTTCTAAGTAATATGGTTTATGCATGACAGGCAATAAAACAGCTGGGGAAAAATCTCATAAGCTTAAATCTAGACTTGATGCGAGTTCTTCTGATCTATCCCAGTAACCAACCACCCAGAATACCCTTGCAATGCCCTAGAAGCCATACAGAATACCTTCACATCACATACATCCAACTATCATCGTGATGGTGAGTTTCGCACTGATAAGAAACTCTATAATGCAGAATCTTTCCTACCTGCTTCATTTCTTTTAACATCTGGAGAAATTTAAACCTGGGTGTGTAAAAGAAGAAGGATTACGCATTGTTCGAAAATCTCAAAATTTGCCTAGCCTATCCATGGTGAGACATGAAATGATGTATTGTTAACACTGCAGTGTATTTCATTAGAAAGATAAGTGAAATATGTGGTGGGATGCTGTATTTTTCTGTGCTGATCTCAGAGACGACACATCTGTTTTCATCAGAGATTCAGCTATTCTGCAATAATGATTGGAATCTTTTTAATCTAATTTTTCTTAATAATTTGGACGGCATAGCTGAGCAATGAATTTCATTTCAAACAGGGACAGGAGAAATATAATAACCCAGAGGATTAACTGTGTGATTCTTTGATGGAAGTGTGCGATTTGAAATTCGTATACTATATATTAACTATGTCATATCAAAGCTGATTTTTAATTTTTGTGCCGTTTTTATGTATAAATGCGAAACCTATTAGGCATTATGTTATAGTTCTATATTGATTATAATTTACATTTTGGGTAGGACACAGCATTTATAAATTTTGAAATTTTAGTATATTAAAAATTGCTTTTAAATTAACTGAAATAAAAACTAAATAAAATAAAACATTAGATCAAAAATAACTGTTAAAACATTTAAAGAAATTAGAAATGCATTGGCAAATTAAAATTAAAATAAAATAAACACATAAATAAGAGTATTACGAAATTACGATATTATTAAAACAAACTTAAATTGAACATTTAAAAATAAAAGCTAATTCAACAATTAATAAATACAGCAACATTATATACACCAAAATAACATTAAGCAAATTGGTAGCTAGTACATACAATTACAATACGGAACATACAATAGGGGCAGTTGTGGCCTAATGGATAGGGAGTTGGGCTTGTAACCCAAAGGTAGTGGGTTCGAGTCCCAGGTCCATCGGGGATTGTAGTTGGGGGGAGTGAAGTCCCAGCACCCTCTTCACCTTCAATACCACGACTGAGGTGAGACCTTTGAGCAAGGCACCATTCCCCCAATGGCTGCCCACTGTTCCGGGTGTGTGTGTGCATGGTTGATCACTTCTCACTGCTGTGTGTGTGTGCGCGCATGGATGGGTTAAATACAGAGCACAAATTCCAAGTATGGGTCACCATTTCTGGCTACAAGTCACTTCACTTCAATTTGCTTATGTTTGGGTTTAGAGTGGACCTTCATGCACACTTGTTTTTCTAAGAACTAGGTTTTCGTACAGATTCTTACAAAATCACCACCCTATAAAAGGCTTTCTCATGAGATCGGGTTGCATGCATTCAAATATGGCGCTCTGCATCAGGCTGCACAGCCAATTTAAATATGTGGAAATGTGTTGATGTGGAGTATATGTAAATATTACTTTCTGGGTGCTCATTTACCTGTAAAGACCCTTTCACACACTGACACAAATACTCATGCGAGCTACTTTAAACTACAGCACTGAGAGGTTTAGAGCTGGCAGTGTGTAGCTTTTCGCATAATTGCCATTAAAAAAAAAAAATCAGGTTTTTCTCCAACACACACACACAAAATGTTTTTTTAATCTACTCACTTGTGCTGCTTCAAACTGTGCACAAATGACCAACTTCCTCCTCTGCAATTTTCATTCGTCGTACTGCTCATGATAGCTAATGTATATGCATTATATATCAGATGTTAAATCACCGAGAATATGAATGCAGCTAATACGCATTTTATTCTCTATATTTTGGCAAATGTTTCTTCCTTGAGCGATGCTCATACAGTGATCCAGTCCTCATTATAATCCATTTCGATCTCTAATCGTTCTTTTCACGCCCCGTTTTTTTATTCATAGACTCTGTTTGGTATGTGTGGGGCATTTGTCTTTCAAGCTTGGCCTCCTCACTCAATCTCTCTCTCTCTTGACTCCCCAAAAATTCACACATTATCTTCCCTCAGCACTCTCCCATTATGCTAATGCGTTTTGAGGAGCGATTGCATCAGGATGAAAAAATAGAGTAAAATCTCTCTGATTGATTAGGTGAGTTATCTTATCGGGACGGCCCACCCCAACCCCCCGTATGCCATTATGGGCGACACATAGACAACTGTTCATTTATAATCACTGCCATGAAGAGTGCGCAAGTAAGAGTTGTTTTTTTTTTTTTTTGAATAAGCACATTACTTATAAAACGGATAACTCAGAATAAATATAGCATCTACATTCACTTAGATGTCAGTTTGCCTTAAAATTACCAGTCTTCTGTCTAACAGGACAGGCTCTGTGACCCTTAAGCTCGCCAACATTCGAATTTTAATTTCTTCCATTGTTTTTCTTATTTGCAAAACTGGTATATTTTTCAAACAGCCACTCTATCAAAAACCAATCTTTCTATTTTGCTCCAAGACAAAAAGCCGAGTTCTCAATAGGTCTTTTGTTGGAGCTCTACAACAGCATCCTTCTGTAATCCATTCCTCATATTCTCCTCTTCATTTAAATAATGGAAACCTAACAGTTGTTGACAGCTTTTCACAACACCCTCCTATCAGCAAATGAACCGTTTTTACTCAGCGACGTGAGTTTACCTTCACTGTAGGAAAAAGGAAGAGGTATTTCTGAATGTTTCTATTCTCCAAGGAGAGATATTTCTTTTTATCGGGGTTCACCGCATATTTTTCGGTTCTGTTGAATCTGGGTTCGATCCCAGTCCGACCACCGCTCGGTTCAGACAACGTTACAAACCACAAAGGCTTTCTTCATCGTCCTGCTCATCTTTTCCCCTCTTTTTCAATCTTCCTGCTTATTAAACACACTACCACAACTGCCGCAGATAGCTTTGCTCTTTCATTTTATCGTCACGGTCACCTGTACCGCATGATTCAGCCACTGATTTGAACGAGGTGCACGCAGCTCCATTTCTTCCTTGGGCTATTTACTTAATGGCTAATGCAAAAAAAAGGCCTCCAAAATGGAAATGGCACATTAACCCACCCCTTTTTTCCCATTTTCTGGCCCTCCTGCATTTCTTCTTCGAACTCCGCGTTTGGATAAATTACAGTGCTAACACATTATCACGAGGCACATTACTTGTTCTGCCAAATATATAAGAGGAAAAGGGAGTATAAAATCCCATCAAATATTTAAAGCGACAGACTTCTAATCGACCTCATGATGGCTAACACACTGCTGGTTGTTTGTTTCTGAAAATGCTTTACTGAACAAAAACAAATACTTGAAAAAGGAATATAAAGTAGATGAAGAGTTCATTTGCCAATTCTTAAAATCTAGTTTTTTCACTGCATTCCAATGAATCTCAATCAAACTGCAGTTGCAACATTATAAAAAACATGACTTTTAAAAAATTGAAGGCACAGAGTTATCTGGTTTTGCAAATATACTTTTCAAAAAATATTTAACTGTATTTGTTAAGTGCTTGAAAGGTGTTAATGACTTAGTTAAGATAGTTTTAATCAAATCAATTTATCAAATTAAATAATCAAATTATTAATTTTCTGTGAGTTTTATGTGATAATCAATGACCCGACACCATCTTTTCAGATGATTAAACAGATGTATGACAGAAAAGAGTCATTCTCATTTAGTATGCAAATGCATGCAAGAAAGAAGACCAATTGTGATTCAGTATGCAAATATTGCCTAAAGCACAGGTTAAACATTATGACATTTGTTACAATGCACTTGAGAACTAATGTCCTTGACATCCAGCACCTTAGACCATTTCGGTATGTTAAATGTGTACTTGCTGAATAAAAAAAAAATGCATTGAAATACAAAATGTATTCAAATAAAGGTATTTATATATTTATTTATATAAAAAATATATTTTTCAAATGAAACCTTCAGAAATGTTATTTTTAAGTGAAATACATAAAGTATGCAAAAAAACTGCTCATGTGCATATTTTACAAAATGTCTTTGGAGCATCTACAAAGTCAAGTCTGTTTGGGGTGCATTAATTGCAGAATATGATCCAAAACAAACCCCTAAGCAGAATATCAGTCTAGCGCTGCCTTGCTAGCACTGTAATGAGTTTATATGAAGCACGGGATAAAATGGCATTTTTAAACATGCTAATCTGCGCTGAGAAGCCTGTATGATGGCACGGGGGAGCAGCGCAGGGAAGAGCTGTGAGCGGACTGCTGCTATGTCTCTTGCAGCTTGGCACCATGACAGGCAGAGCAGGATGGGAGTCTTTTGTGTTAGTAGAGCTCAAAGTATAAGAGTCTTACAGAAAGAGAGAGAGAACTGATGAGGAACAGAGACTGAGTGAAGAACAGGCTCAAGTATAATCACATGGAAAGAGCTTGGGAAGAGAGAGAGAGAGAGAGAGAGAGAGTGACAGTGAAGTGCAAGTTAGGCTGATGAAAGAGCAGAAATTAAACGAGGAAGAAATAAAGATTATAGCTTACAGTAAGAGAAGAAAAGTTTAAGACAACCAGAGAGAGACTTGGAGAGAGAGCAGACTCTGTGTAATCAGCTTTGCTCCTTACTCTTCCATAAAGTGCTTGATGGTTCATCCTTAAGCCTTCACTTTTTTTCTTTATCATCTTCCATTTTTCCTATGTTCATCCCTTCCCAAACCGCGCTACTCGGCCTCTGACTTGCTTTAGCTCGTAGTTATGGGCCTAAATAGGTCAATAAAAGTGGTGCAGACACCAAAACATCTGTATTCTGATTTAAAAATGAATTAAACCTCTGGCTCCTGTAGAACTGCCACGACCAGGTTGACCCTGCACAGCTTCAGATTGTTTAAACAGGCTTCTTCTGTAGGCTCTTCGTGTCCAAAATGGGCCAGGCGAGCATAAACTACTGTAGGACAGCTAATATATGACTTCAAAACAGTTTTTGCTCAAATGTAAATTTATCAAATAATTACAAAGCAACAGCAAATTTGAAGCAGAAGGACTGAAATAGTATTTACTTGACTACAGATTTCACATTGCAAGGACAGACATCACAATTTGCATGCTATATATGTAAGACCCTATAATTTTTTGCAATGCTGAAAAAGCAGACGGAATCAAAAAATCCAGAAAATCCTAAAAAATGTATAGAATGAAAAGTAGGTCAGTACACTTCAATTAAAACATATTAAATACGGGACAAAATAAAAGCTCAATTTAAATTGAAGAAACTGTGACAGAAATATTGCTTAATGTATTATTTAAAATTATTTTTTTAAAGGAATATTTACAAGAATAATTATTACAAAAATTAGTTGTTGTTAAACAAATAATAAATTGCTGTTTATATTGTTGGTCGTCTTGATTTAACTTATTTAGACATGCTTTTTTGATGAAGAAAATGTAATTTAACCATTAAAACTGTGTTTAGAAAAATTAAAATGGGTGGAAAAATTAGAATCCAGTCAAATTTAAATGGAAAAACAGAATTTGTGAAAAAAAAAAAAAACTATTATAGAGCCCTACAGTATAGAGTTTAAGCAAGTTTTTGCATTGAACATAATGTTTATTTTATTAACTGGTTTTGAAGACCAGCCATTGTCCTAATTTCAACACAGTCAGACAGGTTTTGTTGCCTTTAGAGCAGAACAATGGCTGCCTTTATACAGCTGCTGTTTGACACGATCTCATATTGTGGGAGGACCAGTTGCCGGGAATCGAGTTGGGATTTCCCTTATTCTGCACGGCACTGGTAGTGTGCAAGTGTGCGAGTGTGCACCCATGTGCCATGTGCTGGCCCTATTTGCATTCACTCAATTGTAACCCCACATTATTAGTTATTAAGTCATACTTACATCAGCTTTTATTACTTTGATTTCTCTGAAGCAGCAAACACGAGTGATCCGGGAGTGAACATAGATGCAAACAGTGACATCAGTCTATTTCAACGGATTAAAAAATCCAGATGATGAATGAGCCTCGTGCACTGATTTCACAGCCACAGGGCATTGGTTTCAGAACCGCTGGTCCATATTAGACAAGCAATGAGAGCACAATGTCTAATTTATAGCCCTGTTACCAGAGGCACACACAAAAGAGGAGAGTTTGAGCACAGAGCAGCTTGTTCATGTCATCTTCGCCCGGTTTGATTTATTGTGGCTCTGATGATTTTCTCTCTTTGGGAGAATGCTGCTCCGTCTCTGCTGATCTACCTGAGAATGGGGACTAGAAATGACCTTTTTGCAAGTTCCGTTCTTGGTATACAAATGAGGAACTGTGAAGAAGGAGTTGCAATGCATTGAAACTAATTTTCTACATGGCTTGTCTTTCCTAATAGTCAACTATAGATTAAAGGAATATTTCCACCAAAAATAAAAACTCTGTCATCCTTTAGTCACCCTAATGTCATTTAAAACCCCTATGATTTTCTTTCTTCTGTGGAACATAAAAGGGAAAAAGAAAGTTAAAAGAACAAAATAATAATCTGAAAAAAAAATCTTCCATGCAATTAAAACAATGGGGTCCAAATCTTTCAAGTTTCGAAAGGAACTCATAATCACAATAAAACTATTAAATACATTTTTAAAAGTAGTCTGTATGATTCAAATAAGTCTCTGAAAGCCATATGATATCTTTGTGTACAGGCCAAAATTGTAGGAAAGCATGTTAATGTAAAATCCATGAACTAATCAATGTTCACAAAATTGACTCCTTCCTAAATCTGACTGATCCAGGTCTTGGGTTGAAATCAGTGACTCAATGATCTGTTCACAGCTCTTAACAGGAAGTCAACATTATCACTCAATAATTAAATAAATTTAGTAATGAATAAATAAAATTAAGTAACATTTTATAACGGTGTTGTAACAATTATAAACGAGAAGTCTGATTCTTTACATACTGTATCTACAGACAAAGCGTCGGTAATGATATTAGAGCCCTCCTGAAGAACACAGATGGGGTAAAATACAAAGCAAAACATCACAGTAGTGCCTAGAGCACAACATGAACTAGCAGTCAGCGCAGGTCTCTCACCCACTGCGTCGCAACTAACAGGAAGAACTCTGACAAGTGGAGCGAATCCTCTGAGCCTCTGTTATAATAGAGAACATATGCAGGCGTACTAGAGGTCTGAAAGTCATTGAGAAGAAGCAAGTACCTGCAGATTTCACTGTAGGAGTGCCAGACTAATGATACAGAGAGCATCACCACAGCATGGCTGCCATATGTGTTGGGTTTTGATCACCTCAGCTTTAGAAGACACAGAAGAGCATAATGCGGTCACAGCATGTGTGTTTCTGGTTGCTGAGTAGAATGAAAAGAAGCATGTATGTGGGAATTTGTGAATATGTTTTTGCTAATTAAATCAGAATTTAGTCCTGAAAACAACACTCTATTCTCAATAAAACGATTCTATAATATGCATAGTACGTATGTAACACCCACATTTCAAAATGTTCCCAGTGATTGTTTAGACGCAATGTGAATATCACAAACTAAATTAAAATACTTTATTACCAATAAAATCTAACATAAATGTGGAACATGTACTTCAAATAAAACAGTCCAAAAAGTAAAAATGAAAAAGCTAAAATTATAACTTGAAAATATTATATTTTATAATGTTAATTTTTTTTAATAAATAATGAAGTTTTCATATTTTAACCTACCTTCATTACCATAAAAATACCACAATTTTTTTTTTGGAAACCAGCGATAACATTGTTAACAAAAGCTAAACAAAACATTAAAATACAAATGAAAAGTAATATATAAATGAATTACTATTTTTTACGAATCCAAAAATTTTAATGTGGCCAAAAAATTTTTTTTTTTTATAAAAAAAAAAAAAACCTTCGTTAAACATGAAACCTTCACAAATGCTGTTTGAATAATACTGCATCTTAACAGTAAAATGTTAAAACTAAAATAAAAACAAACTATAAAAAACTAATACTATAATTATAACTATAAAACATGAAAAAAGTTAAAATGCCAAAATGGTAACCGAAAACTACACTTCACTGAAAGGACAAACTGAAAATAAAATAAAAACTGAATTCAAACCTTTAATAACCCTGTTTGGAATGAAATAGAATCACTACTGTGGCCGATTACAGTGCACAAGTTGAGGTTAATATTTATTGAGCTGCATGTACAAAACAATCACTCAATCGAAGCAGTGAACTTAAGGCCGTCTGTTTTGAGCCCGAACAGACAATCTATAGATTTTTCCAGAGGTCGACATAATACAGCAACTCTAGTACAACATGGAACTGACCTTTCGGTCCAAGATATTCTGCTCCAGCAAAATAATCCAGGGACCTACCAGATCAGTCTGTTTCCAAGTCACTGAGCAAAAGCAAAGACCTTTCCACTTTAAGTTCGATAATTATATTTAGATATACCTATAACAAATCATATTTTCACTCTCCCTGTATACATACACACCTGGACCTCATAAATAAAGTTAAAGATCCAATATATTACTTTGGTAAGTACTGTAAAATCAAGCAGGCCATTGCCGCTGATGGAGTGATTGTTGTTTTGCAGAGGTCAAGTTTCTTTGTTATTTTTTTCCTCATGTGGTTCTTACTGAGGGATTTTTAATAGGTCTGGAGTAACAGACGTCTAATCGTCTCCAGCTTCCTCCTGAGGGATCGTATCCATGCCTGGCAGAAAGAATGAACCTGGCACAAAATCATTGCCTCTTAACGGAGGGCTTAAATGGAAGAGGATATACTAAAGAATAGGCCGTTTAAAGCTAACTAATCTCTGCACAGCTCAGCAATCGAACACAGAGACATTATTTTGCTCAGTGCTGACTTCTAATAAACACATGGTGTCTTGCAAGTGAAACAGATTAAATAAAACACTTTCACTTGACGTACCTCACATATGCAGGTCACTTTTCTACTCTGGAAGAATCAAAGTAGTAGTGGTGCAGCACCGCTTGAGTATTAGTTGATCTCAAAAATGAGCTTGGCGTTAAGTTTAGGTGTCTTATCACTCTCAAGCTCTAAAATGTGCTGAAAAATAAGAGAAAGAATGTGTAAGATGGGGAGAAAAAGATAAGACTTTATGAAAAATGAAAGAAACAGGCCTTAATATGTTTAAGAGTAATCTTGTCGCAGTCTGCGACTCACTGCAACTCAGAAACAAGTGGGTCAGAAAGACATTAAAAAGTAATGTAGATGCCATGTTGAAGCGTAGTTCAAACTTACAGAACACCAAAGCCCTTACTATCAGGCTAAAACACACACTCTGTACAGTATGTACATCCCGGTCACCCCAGCCACACTTGGATACACGTATGCAAAGATTAATTTTGCATCTCATTTGACATATTGACCAGGGCTGTAGAATCCATTGCAATACTAAGTCTGCTTAATAAGTACTTTAAAACAGTAGGACATTGCATTGCGTGTGCGTGTGTGTGTGTGTGTGCACCTGTCATCTTGAAAACAGACTTCCCGAGGTATTCGAATTGCGTTTTTTTGTCTCAATTGTAAATTTGTAAATACACGTGTGTGTTTGTTTTATACATATATACACACACATATTATATATAAATACAAAGTTTTAATTTGGATACAATTAATGCAATATATACAGATATTCGGGAAAAAAGGCATTACGTGCACATTTTTAAATCTTTTAAATAAAATATTATAATTATATATTATTATTATATATATATTATATATATATATTATATTATAATATGTAAATATAAATACATTTAAATACCATGTACATGTATATTGTTGCCAGTGGTGATCTCAGCTAATTTTCAAAACGTTAATATTTAATAATTCATATTTTTGGTGCAAATATATTCAGGCTGGAGCCCTGATTATTATATTAAATGGTAAAATTAAACATTGTATTAAGTTATTAATACATTAATATTACTTAATGATTATTACTTTACTATGAATTAGTGCTCTCAAATGAATAATCGTGATTAATCGCAATAAAAGGAATTGTTTACATAAAATATATGTGTGTGCTGTATTTATTTATATTTATATATAAGTACACTCACATAAAGTATATATTTTGAAAATATTTGCATGATTATATTTTATATTATATCCAAATATATTTAATGTATAAAAACAACATTTTAAATGTATACATGCATGTGCTTGCATTTATATAGATGCATAATAAATATACACTGTACATAAACAAAAACTTTTATTTTGGATGCAATTAATCGCGATTAATCATTTTACAGCACTACTATGAATTAATAATAATTATCATTACATATTTTGGTTTTATGATTACATTTTGTGTAAAAAATAAAAATAAAAATAATTTTTGGCAGTCCATTTACTTAATATATCAAAAAGGATATCACAGTTGTAGTTTCCTTTAGGTAATCATTTCTGAATTGTGGCATACAGTATTCCAAACAGTGCTGAATGTTGCTCATGTTTGGGAAATGTACTGTATCCTTTACAGAGTATAAATACCACATAATACAGCAATAATAAGAGCAGTATGTTATAATGCTATCCTGAACATAACCCGTTACACACACGTCTTCAGTGGCACGCACTCACACTAATGCGTGAACTGCTTCTCTAGTAACCGCCTGTTTCTGCGACGGCAGCGGGGCGGAGGATCAGGACTATAAATCCACAAATGTCTTCAGCCACACTCAGCTCATTTCAAGCATTCACTTTTCAATCCACAGCCCAGTTTAGCTGCCAAGAGGATCAGAGGAGCGGTCAGGGTTTTCCCTCAAAGCAAATGCAACATTAAAGTTTCCCATCTCGTAACGGAAGGCCATAAGGAGGGGAAGAAAAGGTTCTGCATATCTGTGTTTGTGTGTGTGTGGATTTTAACGGTGGAATGTAAAAGCATGTTCATCCTCTGGTGGCAGAGAGTGTTTTCTCTCTCTTTTTCCTTCCAGTCCGTCTTTCTCTACAGTTAGAGGGTGAATTATTCACAAGAAGGTTGCCACAGAGATACTGCTTATTTTTCTTCTCTTACACAATAAACTTGGGAGTTGCTCGAGGAACAGAGAGAGGTGGATTGAGAGAGCGACAGAGGAAGCTGTGCTGCGCTTAAAATGCTGCTGATATATTTATAAGAACAGACCATAAAACTAACTCTATAAAATTTTTACTAAATTGTGCTAAGGCTGTTGCTATCGAAAAGGGAGAAAAGAAATGGAAAAAAACACCCTAAAACAGCCTAATGCACTCGATGTCGAACGATTTATTTGTTCAAAATAAGGTTTAATAAATAGCATTCAAGTTCTAAGTAAATTTCCCCTTTATTCCTGTTACAGTGAAAGTAGAGCAGCTCACATTAAAAAAAAAATAAATAAAAAGTTTCTATCGGTGTACATTTTCTCTTGCACTGGCCCAGTTTGACTGTGGTTTGAAAAAAAGTACAGTGTGTGTGTCAGGTCTGGAAATTTTGCTTGAATGCCTAAATTAGATTTTATTGGAATTTGGTAGGAGTTTAAATCACTGACTGAATTAATACCATAAGGTACCAGTAAAAATCTTTGTGTGTGTTCATTCTTGAATCTGTCATGAAATGAACTAATTGTTTAAAAATGTATCTCCCGTATTTAGTCTCTATGAGAAATATGTCCCAGCAGATTTGTCCAGTTTATTCGCTTTATGAAATGAAATACATGAACCCTTTTGCAGATTTCCCTGAAGCTATAAATCCTAGAGTTTGAATTCCAGCGCTTTTTGCTAATTTAGCCTTTTCCTAAACACAGATTGAATTATCTTATTTTTGGACGGCCATTTTATTCTCCATTGTTATTCTCCATAATTTTATGTATATATTGAAATAATAATTATTTATATGCTCTATCTTACATTTATTAGAGTATAAATATAAATAGTGTAAAACGGCATGCTTATAAAAAATTTTATGATTTATTATTACTTATGCATTTTATTATTATTTTTTAATACTGCTCAACCACTTTAATATTTGTTAAAAAGTTCGTTAAATAATGTTTGATTTTAATTTCTTATTTAAACCAACAAATCAGCAATCATGAGAAAGTGCTGTGACAAGTCCTGGTTAGTCTAACACAGTAAGGCAGTGTTATGTCATTTTGTCATCATTATATACAAATATTTGACAGTGGAACGCTATAGACTGACCAATCAGAATCAAGTATTCCATAGAGCTGTGTAATGGAAATGATACAGTTCGTTTTCACAGCAAAATGCACACCCTCTTACTCAGACGTCACTTTCAATGAACGACAAGATATTGATTGAGGTGAGAATCAATCAATCAATCACTTTTATTTATATAGCACTTTTAAAAATACAGATTGTAGCAAAGCACTGAACAATATCAAGTAGAAGAACAGAGTGATGGTAATGTATAATGACGAGAATTAAACTATTTATTTATCAAATGCAGAGACGGTCTCTGTAGTCAAGACGACGATAATCACTAGAGATCAGGTGGCTAAAGCAAGCCAGAGGCGACAGCGGCAAGGAACCAAAACCCCATCCTTGAGAGAATGGAGAAAAACCTTGGGAGAACCTGGCTTAGTTGGGGCCAGTTCTCCTCTGGCCTGACGCCCAGCACCTAATTTCCAGTTCAATTTTTAAGCACATGTCAGATTGTGTAAAGGACGTAGAGAGTGTGTGTGTGTGTGTGTGTGTGTGTGTATGCAGCCTAACAATCCTTTAACGCATTTGATTAATAGATGTGAATCAGTGTGTTAAGTGTTAGCCAGAGTAAAGAAATGTGTAAAGAGAGTGTGCCCGCCTCCCGAACAGTATTAGGTAAATTGTTCCGGAGTTCGGGTGCTTAATAAGAAAAAGATCTGCCACCTGCAATAGATTTTGATATTCTACATTTTATCAAATGGCCAGAGTTTTGAGAACGCAGCAGACGTGGAGGACTATAATGTGATAAGAGTTTGCTCAAGTACTGAGGAGCTACAGTAAGCCATTCAGGGCTTTATAAGTAATGCCCTGAATGAAACACTACAATAGATGACAAAAGACTTCAAACTTGTCTTGCACAAAACCCCGTCAGCCAGTGCTTTACGAAGCTGCGATGGTTCACCTGTCCTGAAGTGGCTCGGAGATTGCAGTTTCTGGCAGTCATTCAAGAGCTAATCACTGCTGATGGACAGCAGAGCAGGCGAATGTTTCTACTCAACCATTGAGAAAGTTCTGGCTGTTGAGAAAGGCCACGGCAAAGCTGTTATTGTGTGTGAGGTGTGTTTGTGTGTGAGCTTTTGTTATTTGCCATCAGCAGTGATTAGCTCTTGCATAACTGCCAGAAACTGCAACCTCCGAGCCACTTCAGGACAGGTGAACCATCGCAGCTTCGTAAAGCACCGGCTGACGGGGTCACAAAGTCAGATGCTTGTAGTTTATTCGTGTTTTTTCAAAACACAGACTGTGGCGGTCGTTGTAAATCACAGAACACTCTTTTGACCTCCACAGCAGTTCAGCGGTGAGGAAAGAGAAAGAGACTGTCTAGCCAAAGGCTAGAAATATTGAGCCAATTAGATGACAATTATCTGCTCTGGTTGCCAGCGTGGAGTTGTGGAAGATATTTATGGGTGTTTTACCTCTCTATGGGGAGACATGAATCTACGGCGCTGTGGCCTCTGTACCCTCATGCTTTTTTGTGATTACCGTCCGTTTGACTCGCCGTGCCCCCGTCTGTCCCCGAACGCCACACTTGTGCTACAGCAGAAAGACGTAAATCTGATATGATATGAGGAGAGATGCTTGGCGGCAGTTGATTTGCATTAAACACAAATGGAGCAGAATGCTTTAAGAAAAGGTTGAATGATTTTGTGCAATCTGCCATAGTGCCTTTACAAGATTTAAGCCTGCATTTTCCATGCAGATTTGAATATATATGGTTATAAGAATTTTGATTTTAAACTAGCTTGATTCTGAGCTTGAATTTTACAACAAAATCCAATATATGCATAATTTGCTTTGCTTTAAGTGAAATAAATAAATGTTGTTATTTACTCACCCTTACATTGTCCAACCTGGTATGACTTTCTTGTTTTTGCAGAGTATAATTTTCAGTGTTATTTTAGTATCATTGTGAGACTAATATAGTTTTTTATTAATATTTCAAAAAAAAATTTTTTTATATTTTCAGTTTTAATTGTAGTAAAAAAATGTGTTACGTTTTTTGTTATTTCTTATTTCTATTTGTAACTAGGTCATAATATTTATGATCTCTTTTGCACTAATTCAACTGTTACACATTACTCAAGGACATTACTCAAAATGCGCCTTTATGTTCGACAGTAGAAATTGCACAGATTTTAAGTAAAGGACAACCAACTTTTTTGGGCCAAAACTGTCCCTTTATAGTCCATTCTCTGAATTTGAAACAAAGCATTTGGCTGATATTCTTCAGTTGGATCGCTACGTGTCGGACCCTGCAATGAACCGGATGTGTTTAATGGCTGAGGCTTTCTGCCTGTATTAAATGGGTGAATGTGTGTACAGGGAGTCATATTCTTACAGCGTGAAGAAGACATCAAACATTGCTCTGAAAGGACTGTAAATCATTTGTGCTCGGAGGCAAAGCTACTTCAAGTGTTACATCATTTGCGCCGCCAATAAACATCTGTTAGAAAAAGCCTCACTTTCCCTTGCCAGAGAATGGAGGAAAATATTCTTTCTCTAGCACCCTCCCTTTTATACTGTCCCTCAGAGAACGGTAAAGCCGTGAAAGCTGTCCGTCATATGTTCTCTTTTCTCTTTCGCTCTGTCTTCCCAGATCTTCCTTGAATTCCCTCTCTCTGATATCGTTTGAGACTTTCAAGCACACAAGAGTTTGTGAAACTTTTAAACTCTCTACAGGCTCTAATGTCTGAGAAATGGCCTTGTGCTGTGACAGAAAGTAGATTTATTCTGACTGCTGGTCTTTTTCAAACAGTCGCCTCCCAAAAGAAGATTGCGATCTTTTTTGGACTCGTATTTAAAGGGTTAGTGCAGCCTAAAATAAATATTTGATCATCATTAATTAATGGCTTTCCCAAGCCCCCTCAAGTGTATATGTATAAGTATGAATAAAACTGAAGCACTGCTGAGCTAGTCAAAAATATAAATACAATAAAATAGTCGAATGAATGGAATTTACGTTAAAGACAAAAAATCTGTAAAGACTTTTCACACCAATTACTTTGAATTACTTTGTGGGATAGTGGTATTGACTTTACTTTGGGCTCTTTGTAAAGACACAGCAGAAATGTTTTGTCTTTGCAACAAAGATGCAACTTATTAAATATGTATGCCAAGTTTAGACCGAGCTCATGTCAATTTTATAAAAGAGGCAATGTTGTGCATTTTGACATGAACGCAGTTAGTCCCTTTTGGCCCTACAACCTCACAGGTGGAGCTCAGATTGCCTGTTTTTTAAAATTGTGTTTAATTCTTTAAAACTCCCCATGAATTATATATTTTGCACATTTGTATTTGGGTTTCAGAATGTACTTTATTTATATGGCATATTTTGAAACGTTTAGTAGTAAATTTGTGTACGTCAATGAACCTGTAAAACTGAATATGCGCATGCATGTTATAATTACCAAAACAAACAATTGTACTGATTTCACATTAACATGCAAAAAAAAACATTTTTTTTTTGTTTTTTTTGGGTACATTAGTGGTGTCAAAATTAGCATGTTAACTTAGACAATAAATTTTTCCAGTTTACTGGCATAAGAAAAATATTTAACAGAGTCAATGCAGAGGAGCTTCCTCTGTCTCTTTTCTTGACAAGAATTAAGTTGATTTTTACATGCAGAATTCTTTACAACCACATGAAATTGGAGACTTTTCAGACGTGCTCTAAACTTCGCCTCAAACAAGTGCGGAAGAGGTACAGGTGACGAAGCTTCATTTGTCAGTTAAAAAGGATTTGACCTGTCCTGTGAGCCTTACTGTTTGGTTGCTGTCACACCGTCACTTGCACCTGAACCAGAATCCACAGTCAGAGAGAGCACGCAGTCAATCACAGCAAGATCACAA
>JAUCMU010000021.1:12831603-12848297 GCA_032275025.1 Enteromius treurensis | reverse complement strand
GATTCACAGCTGTTTCAGAGGCGCATTAACGCCGAGGCGTTTCCCAAAGCGTATTCACGCAGTGTCGAAGTTCCTGAAAAGGAACATTAATACACAGTTCTCTCTCCCACTCTCTTTCCATCTGTATGCATAGAGAGCGTTACATAATGCCTCTGCTGACAGTAACTGGAGCTGTCATGTTGATGTTTTCATGATGGTTAGAGGCTGTGTTACCTGAACGTGTGATCATGCAGAGTAAACGCACGGCTTTGGCATCACAGCAGCAGAGAACAGCGTTTTTGTGTTCTGCATCTGTTCTGTTTGTTTATTTAACTACTCAAAGCAATGTTAAACTTTCACATATGCTGCAGCTTCGCAATATAGCAGAAAACCTTAAAATAAAGCACATGACTGATATATTAAGGATGCGGCTATAAATCTAAACAAGAGCAATAAAAAACTCAGAAAGGAAGACCTGTAAAAGTCAAAACGGAAAAAATTAAAATCTAAACTAAAAAGCAGAGGAAGAGCCTTATGACTTCAAAAAAGAGAGTTAAAGATGACTTAAACCTTTTTCTGTCCTTAAATCACACATATACACTCATGTGTGGTGACTGAAATATAATAATCATATACAGAACACTAGCCTGGAAAGGATATTTAGTCACATTAAGTTATGCTTTTTTGTTTTGGTTTTTTTTTTACTTCCAAATTAGTGTGAATATTTGTGTATGAGAGAAAGATTTTATTTTGGTTTACAAACCACTACGCAGACCAGTGGTTTAATTAAGACAAACTAGAGAATTTGTTTATGCGACAGAAAGCAATATATCATAAGCCAATTAAGCACTACAACATTACAATCAAAACTGTCTGTAACTAATTACTGGTTATCCCAAAACCCTTTCCTTGAATTATTACATTTCCCAAAAATGAGAAACATAATGTTATGTCCATTTACATTGCAGAGGGGTCAATCACACGTTTATGCAATTTATTTGTGTTATTAAATTATTAAAGTTTTTAAAAGATTACGTTGAGATGAGCTGAGATTATATGAAGATAATCTTTAGCTGAAAACTGGGTTTATTATAATGTACATAAACAAAATATAGGCTATATATAAAAAGCCTAACAAGCTTGCTTGTTTTATATCAATGTTCAAAATAATAATGAATAATTTTGCTTATTATTCTCACAAACTCTGCATTTGCTTTACTAAAGATACAGTACAAAAAAATTGTGCGTGTGTGTGTATATATATATATATATATATATATATATATATATATGAAGAGTTAAACTGATTTTTTTTCTTTTATCAAAATCATGTTTTTTTTTATGTTGTCGTGTTTTATGTATTGTGTTAGTTAGCTGTATTTTTAAGTTATTTTCCAATTAATAACCCAACTGCAGTTTCATTAAATATTGTTGAATATTTTCTTTTGAAAAGTTATGCTACTTAATATTGTTGCTGTAAATGTGGCGCTTTTTCAAAAGATTATATGATTGAATGAATAGAGAGTTCAAAAGACCATAAATATAAATATTTTGTAACTTAATAAATGTCTAAATTGAAAAACTAAAGTTTAGGTCAGATGTTTTGGGTAGACGGAAGTAACTTAAATGTGAAGAGAAAATAGAGTAAATTAGCATACATGTATAAAAACATATATATATATATATATATATATATATACATATATATAAAACACACTAATACTGGTCAATAACCAACATGGTACCCATCTCTAATATGCATTTCTTTGCATAAGCTTGCATCTTCCATGCTTAATAGAGTCCAAAGTCTAGTGTGAATGCTTTTTTTAATGCTTTTTCAGCTGTTTTTTTATGCAAATAGGACTTTTGGAAAGGGAACTTCCCAGGATATTCAGACAATGTCATAACGACAAGTATGTGTAAACAGTCGCTGTCCAATCAACACAAACTACAGTAGAAACCACAGATCAGTTCACTATGAGATTAAAAGATAATCATCATCTCTCTCAATTCCAAGGATTACTTGAATTACAGAATTGCAGGTGATGAATGGACGCATTTATCTTCTGAACTGTTTCAACATTTTCATCTCTACTCTGCTGCACAGTCATTTGCATAGAGCCGGGGGTCTCCAAATAGCTGTGGTCTTGCTGAAAAACACAGGGTGGTGCAGTTCTAAAGCCTTTGGGTTAAAGGTGGCCAAAGGCCAAGTTTATGGTGGACGTCACGCTGGCACAATGCCTGCAAAATGCAGCACAGAGCCAGAGCATGTGGAAGCGCTTTAGGCCTGGGGAAGGAGCAGCCAGCCTTGCACAGAATCCCTCGCCACAAAAACAGAGAAGCTGAAAGCAAATTACTCTTCATTAGAACCACACAGCCGGTTGCCAGGGTCCTGAGCATGGAAAAACAACAGGCCTCAGAATTTATGATGAACGCATCATAAAGGAAGGAGGTTGACACCTGCTGAACGCACTTCAATTTTGATTCGGATGAGAGAACGGTGGCCCTCATCACCGAAGATGAAGTATTTTTTCATCTGTGTGCGAACTGCACATTCTTCTTCTTTATAGTTCTGTCTGTTACATCGAGAAACGCCAGTCGTAATTCCGCCGATCGGAATTCATGTATTTCCAGCTCCCTGTGGAGGTTTTTTTTTTTTTTGAGTTAGCATTCTCTGTTCCTACGCATTGGTATAAGAGCAAGCGCATTTTAATGTGCATATTGAAAGTATTACTCCTTAAACAGAACATCTTGTCTTTCAAGATCAAGTGACAAGACTGGGCCAAAACTGCATAAAAATCCGCTAAGTCCAATTGAAAAGATTTGCCGAAGCTTTCGCAGATGTTCTGAGGAACTTTTTTTTTTTTTTTAGGGCTGCAGCACTGTGGTAAATTGAATTGCTATAGATATGGTTTCGTAGAGGCCATTACCCGCTGTTCCAGTCTCGTCCGCGCCAGAGAGCAGAGACCCATTACGTTCGCCGGCAGCACCCCTGGCCCTGATGACAGGCCTCAGCCACCCAGGGATTTCATCAGCTCCAGCATCTCTGCTGTAGTAATATCATCGTCTCGGAGGTGTCATGATAACCATCATTTTCTCCTGCGCACAAGCCTCCACCCGGCCTCTAATGAAAACAGCCGTCTCTGAAATCTGTTTTCTCTCTGGTCTGCATTGTCGTCGAAACATTTTCATTATATTACACCCAACAGAGTCATAATGACCCCCACATAGACAAAACAGGACCGAGAGCTATGATGCTGTCTGGAATTGGTTGTTATGGTTCTCAAGAAACCGGGTCCAAGGTGAGGCTGATGGGGCAACTGGCTACCAGCAAAAGCAAGCAACGAACTCAAGTACTCCTGAGGGATTGCTCAAATCTTTTCATGTGTTTGACTTGGTTACTGCAATAAGAAAAATCCCTCAACTGACCGAGTCGCTCTAATACTTTAAAGATGTCTCAGTTTATGATGTAGTAAAACAAGGAATATATGAGATTGTAGCCTGAGCCAAGGCTGATGTATCTGGAGGACCTCCAGGTACCAAGTTGGACAACCCCAAAGCCAAAACACAAAGACTTCCATAACAACAACCTGGAAAGAGAGAAGGTGGAAGACAAAAAGAATAAAAAGCAAGCAAAATGCTTTCAAATGCATTCCAAAATACAAACCAGAATTTCTTAATGAATTAATGCAATAGTTATTATAATCGAAACCCAATGCTACTTACTTGAAAAAGCTTCAAGTATTGTTTGACCAATTCATTTAAATTTATCCAACGTCCACTTATCCAAAGTGTAACTGATTTTAATATTCATATATATCTAGTGTATTAATTTCAATGTAATGCTGACCTCTGTGTGTGTGTGTGTGTGTGTACACATATATATAAACAAACATACATGAATTGCATTTACATTTAACTGCTAAATCATCTCCTCATAAATGTGCAAAATATATTTCTTTAGGGCCAAAAGTGTGAACAAAGGCACAGCATGTCTGTCTGTCACAGCCAGTAGAAGTCTCTTGCCGTCACACTTTTGGATTCAAAGCGAGTGTGAAACGAAGTTGCCGCCACCTCCATCACCAGCTGAAATCTCCCATTCTGAGTTAGTCAGTCGGGCCAAGATTCCCATGCTGGGTGTGACTGTCTGTCTGTGTGTCTGCTTGGTGTTCCCCCAGATCTGTAATGGGATGAATGAGCACCAAAATGTTTAAGACAGGGAATGGGCTTTTGTCCCAAACACTGTCTTCTGAATTTGATATATTTGTTTACAGGCAAAAATAGACCATAATGAAGACCATAATAAAGTCTGCACTTGCAGACCTGACCATCCCCCTCCTACAGTACATATTCTGTGGTCACTAACTAGATGATTTTAACTGGAAGTCTGGTAGCAGCTTTGGGGTGGCAGGGCCTTGCCTCTGTTTTGTGGCAACTAAAGTGACAACATACTTGTTCGTGACGCACCTCTCCCTGTAATTATGTTTGCTCATCACCCAACCCTCTCGCCTCTGCCTTCCACATCATTTCCAAATCAAATGTGCAACATGAAGCCAGAGACAGAGTGAAAGCTTGCTCTGTGGTTGACTGTAAACAGCTCCACCGGCTATACTCAGCTCGAGTCTCGAGGTGTTACGATTGTCCCTACGACATGTAGAAGCTGTCATTTTGAATTTGTCAGAGAGAACTGACTTAAGATTTCCCCGGTAATGGCTGTAGACAAAGCAGCTCTGAGCTTACAAACACTGCCTTATATGAAGTATGAAATGAAAATGACATTTTCTAA
Source organism: Enteromius treurensis (assembly GCA_032275025.1). Lineage (NCBI taxonomy): Eukaryota > Metazoa > Chordata > Actinopteri > Cypriniformes > Cyprinidae > Enteromius > Enteromius treurensis. The sequence goes on along the minus strand of JAUCMU010000021.1, from coordinate 12,843,532 downwards.
AAACAGTCTTTCTACAGAAATACAATGATATAAAAACACTCACGCCTCAGTTTGATTTTTACACATGCATTACATGCTAATGTTTATTTAACGAAGCCTTCTGGAATCCGTCGGTTTACAACGCAGCATGTAGCCTACCTGTCAGACGCCGCGCACTAGAATGTGGTGAAAATTACGCAATGACGTCACGAATACGCACGTATACACAAAACTAACGTATATATTTTAAAATATTAAATAAATCAGTAAACAAGCAATTAAGCAATAAACGTACATTTAAATTCTTCAGAATAGGGGTCCAGAATAATGCATTAGTTAAGCATTAATTAATGGTTAATTTGCAAAAACATTCTAGTAGTTAATGATTAACTTCACATTTTAATAATTAATTAGTAGTGTGTTTTTGCTCAACTAATGCTTAATTGTGAACAAATTAACCATTAATTAATGCTTAACAAATGCATTATTCTGGACCCCTATTCTGAAGTGTTACCAAATTTGTATATACACATAATTAAAAAATGCACATAAAAACAATTCTTACAGCCAACAAGAACCTACTGGAATGTATGCAGACACCATGATATTACACTCTTGACATTACTTCCTTGTTCTGTTATTCTGTTACTCTGAACTGTGTATGAGGCACAGCTGTCCCACTCCTGAGTGCACTAGTTGGGCAGTACACCGGGACAGCAGATGCTACACTGGACCACTCATGCACACATTCCTGATCCTACATGATTGTCTGTAATTACCAGCTGTAAGCTGATAGCAGGGGGAATAAGGAGTCTATTGAGCTGTCAGTGGAGGCAGGCTGCTGACAAGCACAGGTACAGGCTGAGCGGCAGAACACCGTAACCATACACTAACATCCTTTGACTGACCAGTACAGAGTGAGCGTGCTGTCGTCTCATACTAAACACGAATAGGACAAGGCCTGTCCAACTATTGCCAAGCACACAGATGGTTAACATACTACAGAGTTTAAGTATTTAGATGTATCTAAAGGTCTAAAGAAGAGACAGAACTGGATTCTTGGGGCAGGAAGTCAGAAAGCTTGTTGGGGAGGCACCTAATTGTCTACTGCGGCGTGTAATTACAAGCTTACTCAACATAAATCTTTCATTATTAAGCGCTATTTCTGTCCTGGAACACTAACGCTGTGCATCCCTCAGCGAGTGACAGAAACCTCTGCTTTTTGCCTAATTCAGAGCAAGAGAGGAGGATTGTGAGATAGAGGGCTGAAAAGCAATGCTATTTTATTGCCGTTTTGCGTTTTAATCTGCAAAGAGAAAAAGCTGATTGAATTAAATCTGTCAAAAACAAGGAAACGGGAAACCTTGCTTACATCAGAACACAAAGAGGGTTCCCTGAGGCCACACATTTCCTCAATTCATATCCTGCCCTTTAAGAGCGAAAGTGGGGGGAAAAAGATCCAATATGATCTTGTTGTGAGATTAGATTTTGTTCAGTGGAGCCAGAAGCATCTAAGAAAAAAACGTGGACGCAATTATGGCATTGTTGTGAAGAGTCATGCCTAAGTGTTCCCCCGCAGACTGATTTCACCGACATCTGCCCTGAGGGTCATGAAGATGCATTTAAATGATTGTTCAGCTTGTACTCATAATTTTGGAGGATAAGCAAGTTTAGTGGCTCCTTTACCATCAAAACTGATGTTAATAGACACTCCTGGTCCTGATGTAAAACTATTGACTCATCAGTGCACATTATTACAAAGAAAAGCTATATCTGTCTTTATAATCTTTCATCAAAATGTAATCATTTGCTTCACCTCTGACATTACTTTTCGGCTGACCTCACCAAGGCCTCTTATTTTTCAGCCACCTGCCATACAGAGACCACTTTTCATCATCCAACCATTTCCCAGTGGACAAATCCAAGCCGTTTTTCATTTGGATTTACACCACATTATAAAATAGAATATCTAAGCACCACTATGAATATCAGATGAAGCTGGTATCAAAAACTATGCACTTATGTTACTTTTTTGGCTTTAATATTGTATCATCTTGAGATGCATGCATCATTTTTGAACGTGGAAATATGCACAATGCAAACACTTTTAGGAGCTATAAAAGCCAGCATATTGTTTTATGCCGATATTTTGCCTTTCTACTCCATTAAATAGGATGATTCTTCTAAAGGCCGTCTATATACCCGATAACATCTCAATCTCTGCGATAAGGTCTTCCAAGAACTTTGAGAAGGACCCTGGATGTCTTCTATCTATTTTATGTTTGTAGATACTGCCCCCTATGCTTCAGAAATGTAATAGCATCCTATTTTTTTCTCTATGAAAAGAAACTCTTAGCTGGGAGTTTTCACAGATTTTTAGCGAAGAATATGTTTTTTAAAAAGGCCTTTTTTACATTAAAAAAAAGGTTTTGGTAATGAACAGACGATTGTATCCGTGAGCTCTGTGAAAGTCATAGCAAACCACTCAAAGAACATAATAGGCGATGCATTAAACGCCTCTCTCTTAAATCCTGTTTTCACTGGCTGATGTTTTCTGCACTTCATTACTCAGTTCATGTGCTGAATCAACAGTAACAGTCAATCCATTCTTAACGCCACAGAATTAGCGTCTGGGCTAAACGCCAGCCAGGAGGAGTTGAGCTAAAGGCTAGTTTCGCTAATCTCATCTGTCTTCTCATTTTCACCTGATAGATCATGTAGCTTGAAAGTAGTAGTTCAACCAAAAATTAACATTCTGTCATTACACTCATCCTCATGATGTTATTATTTTGGAACTCAAGAGTAAAAATGAAGTTGATATTTCCATTTAACTGCACTTAATTGTAACTAGGTTCTGTCAAGCTTCAAATCAAAACACAAAACAACACCATATAAATAATAGCAGTCCTGAGTCTTCTTAAGCCATACGATGAAATTAACATCTTACTTCTCTGACAATCTTCACCTCCACTGACCAGAATTAAACATTGGACTGCAAATTGACATAATGGGTGCCAAAACACTAACAGCATTTCAACTGCTGCGTGCCATGGAAAAATGAACAGCATGATGGACTGGAACAACATGATGGTGAGTAAATAATGCCAGAATTATCATTTTTGGGAGAACTAGTCGTTCAACGTACCCTTTTACCTCATTATAACGCTGTGTGCTTTTCCTCTGTGTCTGTCTCTTGTTTGGTTTCCAAGTAAACATGAGTTAAAGGCACCAATGTAATCACAGTTTGGAGCCACACTGCAGGACTGAATTGCTCAATTCAGAAAAAAAGAAATCATTGAATTAGATGGGCAGCTCTAAATAGATCAGCACTAAAGGTGTGTTGTAAATTATTAATTCGTTTAATTTACGTTTTTTTTTTTTTATAGAAAAAGATACATTGATTTTAAAATTGAAAACTACTGACTAAGAGCCTCTATTAATCAAAACAACACTACATTACAATAAACCTCTGTATAGACAAGGAGAGTGTTTAACTCCCCCATAGTCTGCGGATCTTAAATTCCGAACTGCTTTTCCAGCTGTTGAAAGCACGGAAGGCATGAGTGAGATCCACAGAGGAGTAACGGATGTCTGTCCTGTGGGATTATCATGCTGAACAGACCCTGGTGCTGAGCAGCAGCGGATTTAAAAGCACTTTACCGATAATAACAGCACTCCTGACTGAAGAACAGGACCCCTCAGAACAGTAAAGGGGAAAAAAAGACACTGTAAGCTAAGCGGAGTGCCGTGGTAAAGAAAACACTGCCTCATCTCTGGACTCTTTGAACTCCCTAACCACCTGCTCTCTACCAGAATAATCCCTTGTTCTTTGCTTTCCTCCCTTCTTCTCCACAGCACTATAACATATGTCGTAGTACAGTGTAAGTTTGTTTCTTTTGCAATTCAAAGGATGGGATCTTCATCCAGAAGGGTTATTACAGAAGGGGAAAGGAATTTCTCAACTCTTGTTGAAGGCTTCTGCACTGCAAAAATTTAAGTGGCTTTAACCTATTATTATTCAGCTACTAGTTTCTTTCTGCAAAGTGTTGTTTTTAAGTTGGCTCAAACTTTATTGAGCTTGTTTGCTCAAGTAGTTTTATAGTTCACTCAACTAAATTAGTTTATTCGGTCGGGAAAAATAGGCAAAGATTATATCATTTGAGCATTTACTCTGTGTGTTTTATATATTTCCTGAACTAAGATTTATTATATAAGCTAGAAATTGTTGTGGGTTAGTGTTGGAGGTGATTGCCTGACCTCTATTAAGTTTTTATCCCATTTAAAGATGATTGAAATAGCAGATGTGTAACTGTTGCATTTTGTGGTAAAATTTATAGAGCATTAAAATCCAAATCCAAAACTGAAAAACATTATTCTGACAAATTTTTGATGGCCAGCTCATAAAATCTACTTGGCTGTGTTAAGATAGCTCTTAGAGTTAGCAAAACGTTTGGCTTTTCGGCATACCTTTTTAACTTGTCAAAACAATCTTTATAATTGAATTTGCCCACCAGTTCTTAACATCCTGGTTTTAGGACCACAAAGTAAGGGTGTCCCAATTTGGCTGTTCAGGCCTGTTCTTTCATAACTGTAACAATTTTGAAGAATAACCAAAGTCTTATAGATTTGTAATGATATACGAGGATGAGTAATGACTGCATTATTTTTTTCTGAGTCAACTATCCTTTTGCATGAACACATCTGAAAATGCACTGACTAAAACATCTTAAATAAACACAAAGATACAGAAATACAGAATCAAACAGAACATAAGTACAAAAGCCACATAACATGTACGTTAACAACTAAAAGAAAACACACTGACTTTTGTTTTCAGATGTTCACCTTTTGTGCCGAGTAGCAGCGGTGTGTTCGAGAAAAATCAAGCGTTTGAATGAAAGACGTCACAGGAGCCCTTGTTCATCTTAACTGACTCTTCACACAACCCTTTCATCTTTCTCAGCTGCCATCTTGAAAGGTCACAAGGTTTTGGGCACCATGGGGCAGTGCATGCTGGGATACATAGGCAGTGCAGAGGCCACCCTCCAGTCGCCCTGACCTTCACACGCTTCTGTGCCACTTGTTGCCAGGGTGAGCTGCCAGCTGTCTGGCAACAGAAGCCATTGACATTTGTTCTGGTTCTTTCAGTTTGAAATTACAACAGCGCTTGTATGTTACCACCTCACCTATATTCAAATTGAGTGTTGAGGTCAAACTTCATTTGAATCCATCTTCATCATCCAATCTGAAAATTATTAAAACAAAACTGAAACTTTGAATTTTTTCTGTGTGTGTGTGAAGGACATGTACTGTACCAGTGCTATGTTGGTATCATTGAGATACTAGAGATTTTGTGTGTTGTGTGTTGGGGGGAATCATTTTTGATTCTTATACACACACAACACACATTTATAGCATAAATGTTGCATTAGCTACAGTTTTTTGTTGTTATTTATTTCAGTTAACATTAATTTTCTTTCAAATTATGAATGTTTGCCATGTTTTTAGTTTTATTCTAATATAATAATCCTATAGTTTATTCAACTTTCTTTAAAATTATCACAATTATAATTTTTTTTTAAATAAACATTAAAAACACACATTTAAAGTAAAATTCCTTACAAATAATGTGCAAAACATGATTTCAGTGTGTATGAGTGTGTGTGGGTTTTTTTATCCATAAGATTACAAGAATTAGATGGATTTGTTTCAAATTAAAAGCTCAGTTATATACATACATTGGTGTCAGTGTTGTGTGCATTTTTGTCTAACATGGAATTATCCCTGCCTGACAGTTCTTCAGTCTAAAAACCTGGCGAACCAGCATCATTAGCTATAAATGTGCTTGATCCCTGCCCTAATCCATCTGACTAGACATGTTAATACAGGCTAACACCTTAAGTTCCCCAATTAAAGTGATCAGACAAACAATGTTCTTGTTCATTTTCTTTAATCCGCTCATGCAGAGGTCCCAACAGTGAGGGAACGTGACACTGCCTTCAAGAAAGTGCTGACAGAAGTGAATACAAGAGCTTTGGCAAATGTTTCAGTAAATAAATTAAACTCCAACTTTATTTAAAAATAAACCCTGATTTCAAATCTCAGTCACTCGGAAGGGACTTCAGCTCTTTTCTGAGTCTCTATTTTTTTATGTGCATACACACATACAGTCATATTGTGTATACGCAGCCCCTAGTTTCCCATGGAAACAGTGCAGGAAGGGCTCCTGTAACTGGAGAGGGCCGAAAGGTCCACAATAGCACTGCTGAGAGATAAAATGAAATCAAAACAAGCTGATGACAGTGATGGCACTTGTGTCAGAATTTGAGACGAGGTCCACCACCACCCCTCAGAGATATTTCAGAAGGTCCTTTTCAAACACACACGCATACTCATGTCCGTTTCGTATTTGTAGCCAGCTGACGACTGATATCTATATCTTTTCATTCACTTTTTATAACCTACATTTCAACACTAAAGTGAAGGTCTTAACAAGTGAATTATGAAATGATATCTGGGATTACAAAGTAAAAGCATTTATGTCAAAAGCAGGGCGAACCTGATTGGTCGGGCCCCACATCACTCAGCTGTATGTATGCTCTGTCATCTCTGAGAGGGTCTATGTCATTCTCATCCACTATAGGGATCAGTCAGACATCTGCCACCATCCTTTGGAGGCCTACGGAGACATGGTCATACTCTGGGATTTCTCTGATGAGATGTGCCATCAGTTCCCCTTTCCTTGACGGTTATAATGACAAAAGTGTCAGGTTCCTTTAAGCGTTGCTCAGGGAAAAGCTAGCACACCGAGGCCAGAGCTAGGCTATGAAAAGAATTGACCAACCTCTTCCCCTTTAAAACCAATGGCTATCAAACCACGCTGGATACTGTGGATGCAGGCTGGATGGGATACAGAATGGATTCCTACACAGGAAAAAGTTCTTATTGGAGATCTTGCACATGTAATCATCTGCCAATACGGAAGAAACACTGTATTTAGTAGCCAACTAAAAACAAAGGGCAGTTCACACAGAATGCTTTTTCATGTTCTATTGTTTTCTTTGTAAAAATGCTAGACAAATGTGTTTGAAGTTTTGCAGTATTTACACAGATCGTGTTTTTTCTTTAAAAAAAGTCAAATGCGAGCAGTCAATTGGGGATAAAAACACGTTTTTTTAAAGGTTAAATTTATGAGTCTGTTCTTTTATATGAATCCAAAAATGTACAGTACAAGTATATTGACTCCCAAAGAAGCTATTGTTATGATTAATTTGAGTAAATCTAAAAGTCTTACTAAACCTGCTATTTAGTGCATATATAGTGTTCTTAGTTGACAATGGAGTGGATGCATTTTAAACATGCGTCTTTTTTACATAAAGAATGATTTAATGAATGAGTAATTCATTATGTTTTATGATTTTTTTGATTAATAAAACTGTTCCTGTAACATCAGAGCTGTTAAATCATTATGGCTACCATCCCTATTCAGTTTCAAACTCAAAACACCAGTCAACAGTTTGAGCTCACCTATCCCTTTTTTAGAAAACTATGATGATATAAAATTAAGTAAATTCATTATTTAGAATTACAAAAGTATAGGAAAAAATGCATACATTAAACAAATATTTTTGCAAAAGAAGCTTTTCTTTTTCAAAGTGTCAGGGAGCGCTTTTGTTTTATCCAGGTCGTCTTAAAATGCTGTTCTCTGCCAAGCTTTATAAATCCACCGGTTCTGATTGACCACAGGAGTTCTGCCCATTTTCCTAGTCGGCTTTTACATTTACAAAGCCTGGAAGTCCAGGCTTTACCCCAATTAGACCTATTCTGGAAACATTACACCATAATGGCAGATCTTAAGCAGCACGTGTTTTTGATTTGAGACAGTCTTGAGCACTGGCAAAGTGTAATTTCAAAACAATTTCGACAATTGGATGGTTTACATTTTTGGTACTTTGTTGGACCTCTCTGAAATCGAGCTCTGTTGTTCATTAACTGCAGACAAGAGCTCATATTATCACCTGCTTCGATGCAGAGACGTACGACTAAAAGAGTCAGCATAAATTGCGCATTCATGCCACGTTGTTGATTTGGAAGGACTAGGCTTTCCAACAAATCAAACTTAAATGCTGCTACTTAGGCAGTGTTGCTTTTGGAGCTTTCCAACTTTAATTTTGCATTGCTAAGGCAGCATAACAACATGCCGTCACTATCAGACTAACTGTGCACGACTTGCATGTTGCATGAAAGGATACCCCTGTGGTTTCAACCCATTCCCAATTTACGTTTTTTTTCTGAACTGGCAAGTTTCATGCTCTGTGTAGGCCTTTAAACACCTCTGCGCTCCCATACTCGACCCACCACAGACACTGGAGCATCTCAGCGAGACTGAGGCAGACAGGGATGAATTGAAGCCCACACTGCTTACATCCAGCTGGGTCATTAAGAACCACATCCTGGGCCAAATCAAACACAGCCCCTGCCCACAGACAGCCGACAGTCCACTTCCTCCAGCTTTATGTTGGAAGGTATTAAACCGAGCACAGCTACATTTTGGAGAACGATGTTATGAAATATATAAATTAATCTGCACATGTCAAACATATGAACACTGCCTGTTGTTCAGGGGTTGAGATTTGCATTCTTTGTGGTTCTGATATTCAAATATCTTCCTGGTTTCGTGAAATGTGTAAAGCAGATTATGTGTGATATATTAAAAATAAGGTATTTTGTGGGGCCCCAGAAAACATTAACTCTCACTTAAGCAGAATTAACATGTTATGAAGGGAAATTTAAATATTAGTGTTTGCTTTCATGCCATCTAACTCTGTTAGTTAGTGTTTCCCCACTAGTCGTAACCCTGTTGTTTTTGGACCTGAAGCCTTCACCACAGAACACTCAAATTTATACAACTCTGCTCTGCCCTGACAGACGACTTCATTTGGAAACTAAAAAAATATTACTTTTTAGCATTACCTGTCATTTATTAGTAAGAATTGGAATCGTAAAAGATTTAATGGGGTGGATTCTGCTGAGTCCTCAAACAAGCTCGGTCCCTTAACTACTATGTTAACTATTCTTTTAGTAGGGCTATTAGCAAGGAATAAATATTTGGAGAGAATTTCCTCGCCAAATGATTCGATAATTTCAGTAAGTTTAAAATAATTCTTGCAGAACGTGTTTACAAAGACTCTTCAACAACTTTTTTATAGTGTTTTTAATCCAGTAACTTTCCTTGACTATATTTTAAAGAACAAAAAGCACAAGAGCATGTACACGTTGCCCTTTAAGAATAAAAGAAATCAACCTTCATTCAGACTCCACAAAAAAACATGGATCGAGTGCTTAGTGAATAATAAAAAAGCGCAATCACCTGAAAATAAATGATCAGTGCATTTATTAATTTATTATTGTTTTTCCATTACATTTATTTTTATTTCATAATCGTGATGCATATAATTAAAAGAACCGTGTCATTACAGTCATTTGTTCAGGAATCGTACCTTACATGGTTGCGCACACTTTATTTTGAATAATCCATAATAGAAAATAATTACCTAGTACTTAGTAGTAGCTGTTGTACTTACATAAAACAAAAGTTTTGGAACAGCTTGTACTTACAGTTTGTAATTATGTAGATGTAACAGGCTACTGTTACACATTTTTTAACAAACTGAGTCTGTTTCACAGCTAATTATGTAACCAAAAATTGTCATATATGTGTTGCAGACTTTATAAGACATAAGCTACTTAAAATAAAGTGTATCAAGATTATACTAAAGTGTACATTGGACAATGTATTGTTCCTCCCTTTTCTTTGACTTGTATTTCGTGGCCTATCCCTTGCTGCAAGTAGAAACTAACTTTTAGTAGGATGTGGCCTTCTTTGTATCAGATGTGCCAGATGTATTTCATAAGTCATTCGCAGCCTGTCTCATAACATTAACTTTTTCCAGGATTTATAGTACAGGCACCTCTTACAGGGCATTTTCCCTCCTGTCTTGAAATACTAATCAACCTGTAAAACTCACACTGGCGCACCGGAGTGGTGCAGCAAAAATAAACGGTGATCAGCCGGGCGTCTATAAACTTTGGGCACAATGCCCGTATGCTCATATAAGTGCCACGGTGGTTCCTGTAACTCAACAATGACAAAAGTAAATATGCTGATGGTTGAGTAACTAGTTTCAAGGACTTATTGTGTGCTTTATCAATCCTTAACAAGGAGTCAAGGTTTGACTGGTAAGCTTGGTCTGGTTAGACAATGAAAAATACTGCAGCTACGTCAGTTAGTTGAATTTGGCATCCCATTCAAAAGTAACTGCACATTCTGGTGATTTAAAAAATTGTTTTTTTTAAAAATACCTGTAAAAAAAAAAAAATTTGAATTTTTTTTTTTTTTTTATATTATACATTGTATATATATATATTGCAAGGAAGTTTATGGAAACTTGTTTCCACCATGGATGGATGGATAGATATTTAGACAAATTCTGAGGAAAAAAAGTCAAAATTTCTAATTATCTTTTATTTTTTTGTTGCATGGTTGAAGCAATTTTTTTTAATGGAAACTTCAAAAATAAAACAAAAAGTCAGAATCCCTATTTATAAATTAAGAAATTCAGAGTTTACATCTTACAATTCTACTTGCAGTTCTTCTGAAACAAAGTCTGAATGGTTGGATAAAAATGCAGAATTGCAAGACAAATGTACAATTCTGAGATTTTTTTCAGTAGCTGATACAGGCTTCCAGAGTTTAGAGTATTAATGTGTTTAAATAGTTTTGTTTCAACATATTAAAAATAATGTTCCAGTTTTATTCTAAGCTAGAGTGCTTGACCAGATAAATGACTTTATTCAAAAAAAAAAAAAAAAGTGTCAGTGGTGTCTTGTGGGAAATGACCAGTGTAGACAGCTGACGGTCATTTTGTATGAAAAGTGACACCAGAAAATCATGCTTGTGTGTCACATTAAACCCATCTCTTCTCCGGTCTGTAATTATATGTGACAAAATAAAACAAACAGAGGGACAAAAGCAAATCTGTGTCCAACCGTGGATCAGCATCCAGCATGCACATTTCAAATCCCGCATTCAGGGAATCAGGGAAGACTGCACAGAGGCTCTTCTTGTGTGTTTGATTTCTTTTGCATAAGACATGCTTCTCACATGACCAGATAATGTTCTTGTCCTCCAGCAGCTGGGCCAGACAGGTGGGAGCCCTCCTTCTCATTGGACAAATTCAGATGCCGGTGCCTACCTACACAATTTTGCAGACAAGGGGTCTACTTGCTTTAAGCTGAGGGTAGATAAAGGAGAACATGTTCCAGAATGAACTTGAGACGGACAAGTCGGGGATGGCTGGCACTAATTGTTGAAACTCACTTAGTCATAAATTTCACGCAATCAAGAAGTGCTCCTGCAATCAATATTGTTTAAAAATTATTTTATCTCTTAATCCAGGCTTTGGCTAATTTTATTAATTTATTTTGGCTTTTTTTATTTGGTCTGTTTGTTTGTTAGATTGTGTCTTCATTATCTCTCTGTTTTTTACAAGGTCAATTTGTGTTCTGAATGAAAAAAGAGCGATACAAACAATGATATTTGATAACAAATACAGTATTTGTATTACTATACTGTATAATGGATGATGTTTGAGCTTCAGTTAATTACATTCGTGATTTTAGTCCTTGTAAAAATTTAAAACTTTTATTTTAGAGCTTTCATGAAAAGCTTAAATCCGTCATGCTGTGCTTGAATATTAATTATAACGTCTAGGTTTTCGCTGAAGAGCCGTTGCGGGCGTCAGCGCGACCTCGGAGTCGTGGCAGGGAAAGTGTAACGTCTCCGTTCCCTCCTTCAGGGAACGTGGGTTACAATAGTAACCTAGACGTTACCCTTTCAGTCGAATCACTTCGACGTTACATATGGGAACACCCATGGAAAGAGCCACGA
>JAUCMU010000021.1:12814189-12824587 GCA_032275025.1 Enteromius treurensis | reverse complement strand
CTTTTTTGACAGAAGAATAAGTTAGTTAATTAATTAATTAATTAAAAGGACCGTGATTTTAACAGAAAAAAAAAATACTTTAAAAATGCTCCAATAAAAACCAGTGAAATGGTTAACGGTAAATTCCTGTAATATTTACAGGGGGAAAAACGTAAATTGACCTACCCAGAATTCCCTGCATTGCATTTCAAATTTAGTTTGAATTGATTGATTTATTTATTTTTTATGTTTCATCATAGATTTTCTTATCAGTTATGTTTATTAGGGTTGTATGTTACATGTAATGTTGTTAAATTTATGTTTATTGCGTATTTGAGTTTAATGAGTCTTACCATGATGGTGTTTACCGTTTGTGTAAATGACACTAAGCGCCTTCTTTATATGTTCATACTTAAAAACAGCTTGTGATGGGCTTTGATTCATCATGATTTTCTCATACCTGCATTTGGTGCTTCTCAATGTAATGCAAAGATACAAATCATATTTCAGTAGTTTAATAGAAGAAATTAAATAACAGTATATTGCTGTAGGTGTAACTTTAAACCATAAAACCAAAAAACATTGTTACTGTATTTTTTTTTTTTTTTTTTTTTTTGGTAAAATACCGGCACAGCTATTAGTTTTTTCACCTTATATTTAATGGAAAAGGTCATAATTGTGAGAAACAGAATTCTGAGGGAAAAAAAAGAATATTAAAATTGTGTTATAAAGCCACAATCTTGTCTCGCAATTCTTTTTTTCTCCTAATGAAAAAAAAAAATTAATTACAACTTTTTTCTCACAGTTAATATAAAAATGCTTTGGATCAATTCTCAAATGATTATTTTTTTCTCTAAAAATAATTAAAATTAGTATCTTGTTGTCAACATGATATTAATTTCTTATTCATTTAAAGTGCCCCTATTATGAGTATTGAAAGGTTCATATTTCTGTTTTTGGAGTCCTAACCAACAAGTTGACATGCATGCACGGTGAAAAAACACTTTTATTGTCTTATACAGTAATATGCATTTATTTTTACCTTACTTGCTCCACGACTCCAATATCTTTAAACATGGTTTACTTTCAAATTGAAACTTTGCAGTATATGTTTTCATTCACTAAGAGCTGTGTTACTCACTGCATGAAAGGTCATTTTTAAAAATCCCCAAAAGAGTCACTTTTAGCATGTGTGCAAAATGTTCTGAAGTTCACACAATAACTAATTACATATGGGTTGCTAATTAAAACTAATAAGTAATAATAACTAGAAAAAAACAAATAAGTCTTTCCAACTTCCAAACATTCTTTCATTGTGATCGCTATCACACGAATTGGCCAATTTACTGTCACTAAGTTGTTAAAGCAGAAATGTTTTGGGTGAGTTAATACACATTTGGAGACATGGAATAGAGTTGTGACATCCCATGGAACAGTTCATTTTACTAACAGTTTACAGAACATTACGAAAAATGAGCCAAGGCAATAAATAAGTCCAATGACATCATATTTGTTTAACACATTTACCCAATTTGACAATTTCATTCTATTCTGTGATTTCTGGTGCTGTATTCAAGTCATTTTGAAAGTTTCCATCACTTACCGTAGCCTTAAGTTTAAAATGTTCAAATAAAGAAAAATTCCATCATCATTTTAACAATAATTCATCTTTTTTGTTATTATTTAAATTATAAGATGACAAAAAATGTAATTTAGGCTTATGTATTGAACATTTATCTGCCTGTGATGCTTTTTTATATTGTTGATAACGTTAATGTATATAGATGAGATTGGGCTGGAATTTTCATTTTCTTTATATCGCATTTCTCGTTTTTTCTTGGAGTACAAAACAAAATCTTTCTCCAGAAGCATCTGGACGTATGGAGGGGAGATGGGGGACGTTGAGATATCTGCTGAAGTGATGGCTTTTTTTCACCAACAAAAAGATCACAGCTCATTTGTCAACCTTGTATTCCTGTGACAACGCATGAAAGGAAAATGGAGGTCTGTTATTCCATTCTGACATGCCAAACGTCATGATGTATTGTTGCATGATAAAATCCCTCATACAGATCTCACTTCAGAGCTGTGTCCATTGAAAAGCTTCTCAAGAATTCATCCAGAACAGAAAATGCTACAGTCGATTTAGATAATCAGGATTGATATATTCCTGCTTTCCAGTATATCTCATCACTACTTTTTTTAAAAGAAATAAATACTTTTATTCAGAAAAGAAGGCATGAAATTTATCAAAAGTTAAAGACAATCAGACTGTTGAAAAAGATTAGTGTTTCAAATAAATTACAGGATAAAAGTATCCTGGAAAAAATGTTTTATGATTTTCGCAAAAATATTAGGCAGCACAGCTGTTTTTAATATTTATAATAAACAGAACTGTTTCTTGAGCACCAAATCAACATATTTGTCACAGATCTGCCAGGCTCTGCACCCAGCCAATAACAATGTTCACTCTCCACTGAATTCCAATCACTGTCACCTGCAACTCATCATCACCACTATCAACAGCATTATAAAACCACTCACCACTCCACATTCAGTGTCCGAGCTCGTTTATACGAAGTGGACTAAACTCCTTGCTCTTCGATATTAAAAATATTTTACCCTGTACTTACCTTCTTCTTCTCCTTCTTTCTAGTGTCTCTCCTTATCTCCAGCATCCTCCAGTGTATGTGGTGTTTGGTCATCTACCTAGTCCAATGTGCCTCCGTTGTCTCTGTGTGCCTCCAACGCTCCATCGGATCTGTAAACAGAAAGACTGTGTTATATTGCTACATTTACCTACGACTAACCATCGAGTTACTCACCCTGAGAGTTCTCGTCATCCATTGTCATATACTCTGCTGTGAAAATAAACATCTTTATTCAACTTACCTCCTACATAGAGTCCGATTCCATAACAATATTAGAATGATTTCTGAAGAATCATGTGACACTGATGATAATAAAATAATAAAATAAAATAAAATAAAATAAAACAGAAATAAAATATATTTTAAATGTATTTAAAAGACAAACAATTATTTTAAATTGTAATTACATTTTATAATATTACTGCATTTTTTTTTTTTTTTCTCAAATAAAATTTAGCTTTTGGGGGTAGCCAGTGCTTTGAAAAATGTGAAATGCATGTAGTCAAATGGGGGGGAAAACGCAAGGCCTTGAGATATGTTTTTTTAAAAGTTAACTTTTTTATTTAAAAAAAATTAGAACACTGTCGCACTGTTGCAAAAGACACAAGCTGTAAGCATCTAGCGCATTCATATTAAAAAAATAACACAAACATATGAATTAAACGACACCTTGATGTGTATATGTTTTCTTCTGAGAAATCGCATTGACTCCAAATGTTTGTCTTAATTTCTTCTTAGTGCACTTTTTAGCGAATCATGAAATATGTACCAACAAGTACATATCACTGCAGTACATTAACACTGCAGAAACGAAAGAAAAAAAAACACTATAGACATTAAAACTCATAGCTTTTATTCCTTTTCACACAAATTTAGTGTTTTGATTAAAAAAGCATAATTTTTATACAATTTTACATGAAAAATATCGTGTCATGACTTCAAAACAAGATTTATATGCTGGAATATTTGAAAAATTATGCTTTTGAACGGCAGCATCACACATATCCAGCTTCATATCTGGGTTTTCATAGATGTTTATTCGGTAGCTAACAAAGTACAGAGACGTACTTCAGACGCGAGGAGCTCCGGTTTGAATCTGGTGTAAATACAGTTTGACAAAACAGTTCAAATCTGTGTAAAAGGAAGTTAAAATGGCACGGTTGCATCAACAAATGTGTTTTTATATAAGTTTTGTATTTGTTAACACTATCAGGTAGGATTAGGGTTTGATTTGTTGTAGGGTATATTTGAATCACGATAGAGCTTTAAGCAACAGTTCCCGGATATTTCACATAATAAAAACACAGCAATACATGCCTATATCAATGTAATAAAATGTGCAAGGGTTCCCGTCTTGAACCTGTGTTTTAGTGCTACTCAGTAGACATTTCTCTTTGGAACTGTGGCAAAACGTGCAGTAAGCTGCGCAAAAACGGTTTTGCACAAAAAGTGCACAGAGTTACATATTTTTATGAGACCAGGTTGGAATAAATTAAGCTCAGACCCAAGCGTTATGATGGTCTCAGATAATCTGGAACTAAAAAGTTGCAAGTCTAGTCTTTTGTGTGCATAGCAATCTGTCAAGCCTTTCACATCAGAAACTGTAGAAAGGTTTAAGTGTGGTGCGTGTTAGCTTGTGTGAGCCATAGCATACACATGGCTGTTAATGTAATGGGATAAACATTCAACTTCACTCCACTATTCATCACTCCCAGTTTATTTCTAGACAACTTTGGAAGTGGATGCAGGGGTCTGTGAATGACATTACACCACAAACAGGAAGAGAGTGGAACGATGATGACTTTTAAGAGAGTTGGACGTGTTAAAATGTCTGGCTATCTTACTATCTCTCAGAACCACACTCAACACTCTTTGCCTTTTGCATGTTCATATAGCTTTAGCAGTTGAAATCCATCTCACTCGAGCCATTGGAATAAACACAGAATTAGAAAGTCCTGCCAAAAGTGCCATTGGGGAAAATGAGATGTCATAATTCACGTGAATTTATAACAAAGCCATGTCAGGCGTGAATGAACGATGCTGAATTTATTCATACACATCATTTGTGGATTAGTAACTGGTCTTAATTGAAACCATCTCGTGCAAGTCGGCCCATCGCGTGTCGGGTATAGTCAAACAGGGCCTGATGCGTTCCAGTCCCAGAATGTTCGGTGAAATATGAAGAGCACTGGCACTTTTAAAAGGGGAATTATGGGTCTTTATTTTTCCTTGAGGAACCAGGTTGGTAGGTTTTGTGGTGAGAGGCAGAACAGAAGGTTTTGATGGAGACTGATTCTGCTGGTTTTGCACCTCCTTTGCATTTTGGCAGTTATGCTGCATTTGGGCTTGTGCAGACTACTTTTATGCTGAACCTAATCACTTGTTGCATCTATTTAATATCTCAATTGTTTCTCGTAGATCTCATTTTGATTAAACAGAAAGCAAAGAGACTGCTTCTTATTTTTTCTTCTTCTAGAGTTTCAGTGGAGACATCAGCAATTTGTTTATATTTTTATATGGTTTACAATTTATAATTTTTTTTAATGTTCTTTCTATTTCTTTTTAGGAGACAAAGTTGATAGTTAAAACAATAAAATAAGCTGTGAACGCTGCTCAACCCAGCAAAAGAAGAATGATCTGACAAATAGCACAGATCAGGGAGAAAAATGTTATTAATGACATTATTTATATTAAATGTGGTATAATTAATTGTCCCTTATTTGTAATTAGTGACTAGTAATTTACTTATTTATTAGTGAGTCTAGTCAATCGCTAATAAATAGTCACTAATAAGTAAGTAACTTATTACTTATTTACTAGTAATTTATTACTTTATTACTAAAATAATAGTAATTTATTGTGCTAGGGGAACAATTTCTGTCTTATTAGTGTTTATATCTATTTACCTGTAGGAGCGCTTAAGGAGAAGCATCTGAGACAAAGTTGATAGATCAATGAAAATAAAATAAAAATAAAGAAAATATTAAAATAATGATAATAATCCTTTAAGAAAATGACATTGTTTATTATTAAATGTGGCATTATAAATTACCACCAATTTGCCTTGTAGTAATTAAGGCAAATTAATAGACTGAAAATTGATTTTGATATTTGTGATAACTCATAAAGCCATAAAAATTTAAACCCAGCAATATCTCACAGTGGGCTCGACTGGTTTGCAATCAAATATTAGATTTCATTATGAACCAGCTGTTTCATCTGCATCTATTTATATTTCATTTTAGGAAAAAAAAAAAAGAATTCAGCCAATATGCAACGAAACCTAACTCAGAGATAAATTAATTCTCCTGAGCTATAAATAAAATAAAATATAGAAAACCTAAGCACAGGGCATTGTTAATTATTAATTGTGACCCAAGAGCTGCAGATGATTTATTGTGCTAGGCGAGATTAAATAATATTGATGTAAAAACAAACAACCACAAATTGATTTTTGTATCAACTTATAAACCTCAAAAATCGAAACTCAAAAGTTGTGCATCCAACCTCTTGCAGCTGTCTCTCTTTGTTTCTCATTCTTTCTCTCTCTTTTTAACAAATACACACATGGGACGCCCATGTCTGCTTTTCGACCCAGTGTACATGCCTATCAATCTCTATGATATATTCAAGTAGGAGACAAATTGCCCCGCGCCTGGTCTGCACCCAGTCAGCCTGTCTGGCGTGAGCTCATTGGTGGCCTGCTCTCTCGTTTGTCTTTGACAGTCGCCTGTTGTTCGCCACCAGCGCTATTCATCTCAGTGTCAGTCACTAAATAGGAAGTCCCACGGTGAAGACCTGCTCATTAATATAGATCTGATCACAGCCAGACAAAAGATGGAGTGTGTGGATGCCTTTTCCACTCGTGACCCAGGTGAGAAGCTGTCTCTCATCACAGAATCGTCTAACAGACAAAACACAGCTGGATGAAGTTGAGAAATGAAATGAATGAGGAAATAATATGCAAATCTGTCAATGTGCCATTTAGAATTAACACAAATGCGACAAACATATTAAACCAAGATAACTATTAAAAATGCTTTGAAGTAAAAGTAAGTAAAGATATTTTCCTACAACTTATACTTTTTTAGACTAAACATTAAATGTTAAAACAGCACAGTTTTTTATACTGTACCTGTAGCTTTCAGAAAAAGAAAAGCTGTAAATAACAGAAACTAAATAAATATCAAGTGGACATTGTTGAAAAATCACTAGAAGCAGACCTTTTCATGAAGTGGGAAGAAAAAACGGCAGGCAACTTAACCTTCTGATACTAATACATTTTTCATAAAAATGTTTTTTTAATAATGACCTTTAAACAGAGAGACAAAGCAAGTAGGAAAGAAAAAATACTTTCTTCAACAATACAATCAGTCTCATACTACTAATACTTCTGAGGGAAAAAAATAAAAATAAAATACACAATCTATCATCATTTACTCACAATTATGCCATTTCAAACCTGATATCTTCCGCAGGACACAAAATAAGAAATTCAATTATAATTCATTATTTTAGCTGTATTTGTCTATACAACGACACAATTTATATTATTTATTACTAGTTTATGAATACCTAGAATTAATTTAGTTTTATCAATTGTATTTTGGGGGGCTTAAAATATACATCAATTAATACAGTAAACCTTTGAGAAAAAGAATGCAAAAAACGGTCCAAATAAATGTATATACATACATATTAATTATCCATGTACACGCACATACACACACAGACTCACGGATATGAATACTGTTTAGCTTCCCCAACACACTAACATTTGTGGTATTATTCTGTGAATGAATACCATTACTTCAAACAGTAGAACTGAATTTCGAGATGCTGTCCCACCGGCATCATGGGATTTTTATGGAATCGTTGCTTTCAGACCTAAAATAAAATCTGGTTCATTTGAGGTACAGTTGAGAGCTGAAATGACCATTCATAAGTCACTTGTGGTTTGATAATGTTTGGTTTGCAAATTGATTTTTGATGGATGTACATTTAAATACCCTTAAGAGACCTGCTTATTACATTCACTATGCAAGTCCACCACCAAAGGGCCAAGACATACAACAGAACTGCAATTTTTTTGTCAGAGTCACGGCTGGAAGCCTACATTGTAATTTACACCTTTATTAATAACATGCCTTCGCTTTTCTACCCCTCTCCATCTCAAAGATTTCGATACAACCATCTCCACCATGTTTTATCTATCTATCTATCGATGTATTCATTATAACTCACTGTTTGACTCCTTTGTGCTTTTAAAAGCGGTGTTATCCGTCCTCGCTCACTGTCCCGGTTCACCCTGCGCTCACAGCACCTCTTTTCTGGATCACAGCCAAACAGGCCAGCCTTAAAAGGTTTCCTGCTTACCGACGCTGACAAAAAAAAAGGGGTCAAGTTTGAAGCGCTCATCTTGTTATCTCTTAAGCAAGCAGCAGTCTGGTGGCTTCAACACTATTATCACTTGTTTGACCATGTATGAGTAAAGCTGCATGGGGAAATATTGCGCTTGGCAGTGGAGCAGGGATTTTACTGCGGCCAGGAAAAGCGCCTCATGTGGCCGTGCCTGTTTTCTTTCCTTTTCAAAGGCTGTGCGTGTGCCAAAGAGAGGAAGAAGAGTCAGGGAAATAAGACAGTGTTTATTCTAAACTTCCATCATCTTACATTTTATGTGCACTACTGTTCAAACGTGTTTGGTTGGTAAGATTTTGTGTGAAGAAGTCTGTTACGTTCACCAAGGGAGAATTTATTTGGTCAAAAATACAGAATGTAAAATTTTGGTATATTATTACAATGTAAAGTAACTGCTTTTTATCGTAATATATTGTAAAATGTAATTTATTCCTCGGGTCATAGCTGTATTTTTAGCAGCCATTCCTCCAGTCTTACTGTATGTAGTGATGAGAAGTTCGGATCATTTTACCAATTCGGACTTCAAATCTTTTTTCGAGTCATTTCATTCTGACTGGACTGATTCTGATCGTAGTGGTGTTGATTTTCTTTTGTCCGAGGTTGATATTTACTTACACTGATATGTCAGTAGGTGTCTGAAAACTGTTAATCTTTATGAGCGAGGAAGTCATTAAATCAGTCATTTATCTGACACTGATGAAAAACACTGATTCATCCAGCAATGAGACATGAAAAAAGATTTTGATGTGGAAACAAGTGACTGTCCCCAAAAGGGGCATTCGTTTAAATGATTCATCCAACAACAATGGTTCATTCAGAAATAAAATAAGTTACAGTCCTTATGAGTGACTCACTGAGTCATTCTCTCAATTGGCGCATGTGGCGTCTTTTGTGCGCTCAAGTCCATTATTTCAAATGTAGATGCGCAATTTGCAGGCTCACAATGGACACGCTCATTTTTTCCAGGTGAATTTCAGCTTTTCAGATTGCTGCAAGCGCACCGCGGGTCATGTGACAAGAACCAACCAATCAGCTTCATCCTTTCCGGTAACAACATTGAAAGCTAATACAAAGAAAAAAGCAATAGTTGGCCTGATGGATAGGGAGTTGGGGATGTAACCCAAAGGTCACAGGTTCGATTCCCAGGTCTGGCAGGGATTGTGGGTGGGGTTAGTGAATAACCAGCGCTGTCTCCACCTTCGATACCACGACTGAGGTGAGACCCTTGAGCAAGGCACCGTTCCCCCAACTGCTCCCCGGGCGCCACTGCAATGGCTGCCCACTGCTCCGGGTGTGCGTGTGCGTGGTTGATCACTTCTCACTGCTGTGTGTGTTCACTTGGATGAGTTAAATGCAGAGCACAAAGTCCTTATATGGGAAACCATACCTGGCCACATGTCACGTCCTTCCTATTTTACTGTTGTTTGATTACCTATTTTTCAGGGGTAAATCTTTAAAATAAAAAATCGTGCTTCACCTGAATAATGGGCTGGTCACTGAGAAGAAAAAACACAACCAAAGGGCTTTTGGATATTAATAATATCGTCAGTCCTCTAAATCAGAACCAAAAAAAACAGACACCTCGAAATTTAAATATCGGCTGGAGGATGTGGATAAGTGTGATATTTCACACTCTCCCACTAATAAAATTGCAAAGTGATATGAAAGACTCTCCTTCATGGTCATCTGAGAGTGTTGCGACTGACTGAAGGAGGATGGCACGCTATTCTGAACCGCAGCTGCACTGAAATCAGGAATATCTTGATGGGACGCAGGGCAGCAGAAATTCCTTTTGGAAATCTGTGGCTAATTAGCCATTTCAGACAGACCTAAGGTGGGTTTAAGTTAAGCCTATAAGGTTTATGGGTTATACCTGTTTTTAGAATTCCTCAAAATCTGCCAGAATTCTCTCCTCATTATTTAGGTTAGGCATTATTCCCATTGCCAAGATTCCCAGATGCTGCTGATTCACAGCTGGAAAAAATGAGCTCATGGTTCTGTCTGGGAGAGACTCATCCACCGGAAAATGTCTTACTCTGTGAATGAATGACTTATAGTGCTGTCATTCAGCTCAAATACAAGTCAAATGCACACTAACATCATTTAAACATTAGTTATTTTTTAATGATATGCACCAACTACCTTAGATATCTAGGCAGCTACACTACCATTCAAAATTCAAGGGTTCAAAAGATTTTACTTTTTGTTATTTATCTGTGGATCGGAGGGTGTGTTCCAACTATAGGGGGATCACACTCCTCAGCCTCCCTGGGAAAGTCTATGCCAGGGTACTGGAGAGGAGAATTCGTCCGATAGTCGAACCTCGGCTCCAGGAGGAACAATGCGGCTT
>JAUCMU010000021.1:12793719-12805917 GCA_032275025.1 Enteromius treurensis | reverse complement strand
GAGTTCCCATATGTAACGTCTCCGTTCCCTCCTTCAGGGAACGTGGGTTACGATAGTAACCTAGACGTTTTTTTTAAATGTTTCACAATCTTTTTGTGGACTCTTTCACAGATTAGAGAGCCTCTGCCAATCTTTACAGACTCTGCCTGTCTAAGACATCCCTTTTATAGCCAATCATGTTACAGAACTAATGTCAATTAACTTAATTAGTTGCAAGATGTTCTCCCAGCTGAATCTTTTCTACATTTCTACATTTGTTATAATCTCTATGTTCTATTTTGAATAAAGTATTGGCTCATGTGATTTGAAAGTCTTTAGTTTTCTTTGTTTTTTAAAGTTAAGGAACGTCCCAACATTTCCGGAATTTCTGGAGGTTCTAAATAAAATTGTTTTTCTCTAAATGAAATGAAGCTGAAATAAAATAAAATGTAAATAAAAAAATAAAATAAAAATGAAACGTTTCCTTGACAAATAACCTATATAAGCAATAAGGAAGTATGAAAATAAAAAAATGATAAAACACATGAATTCTTTTTAATTAAAATTAAAAAGGTAAACTAACATTAGTATAAACACTGAAAATATAGAAATAAAAGCTAATTCAAAACAATAAAAACACTGAACAGTAACTTTCTGACCTCAAATAATTTTTCATTGTTAATTAATGTTCATTGTTTCATTGTTAAATGATTTATTCCTTCAACACAGAAAAATCCTGCAACAATTACATCTTAGGCAGAAATTTTCCCCAAAGGCTTTTGATGACAAACGAGCTGTACTGAAAAGCCTTCCCAAATTATACTTAGATTTTGACAGTTTCAAGGACCTTTTGGATGTTCCTTCATTCTGAAATGAGGCATGGGTGAATAGCAGCACTCCATCACACAGTGTGTGTGCAAGCGTGTGTGTGTCTGAAGCAGATGTGTCAGATGTGGGGTATTGAGAGCTGAATGACAGAGAGTCATGGCTGATTGCTCCTGCTCTATTAGAGCTCTTCTGGTTTAATGAACAGCCACAGAGGCAGATTGAGTCTGCCGGGCTTTTGCATTTAGAGAATGAGAGAACCAAACTCATTTCACCTTCTTGTGAGAATTCTGGTCAGCTGCAGCGATTATTGGTTAACAGAGGTCTTCATTATACACATGTGACCTTTACATTTCAAAGCTTTCACGTAAGTATACATTGGCATTAATGGGAGGGGGGATTTGACAAGCTGTATGAAGCTGGGTTTATATACACTCGCCAGACTCCTGGATGGGGAGCTTAGTGGTACCTCCGGCCGTGAAATTGCGACCAAGCTCATTAGATAAAATGACTGGTTCTTTAACCTTCACCATTTATACGGTAAATGTATATAAAAGCGGAGGACAAAGAGGCAAGTTACATTTCTGTGGGGCAATTTTACAGTAGCATACACTGTAAGAAATACACTTTATTCTCATTGGTCAGATTATGCCACGACAAGCACGATGTGTGCTGCATGTTTCTTCTGAAAAAAGAATATCTGATATTCAAACAATACATTAATGATGAAAATGAAGATTAGGCGATATGGTAAATATATATTCGTATTGTATAAGAGTAAAAACATTTTTGAATGGATGTTGTGAGAGGCTTCACTGCACGGAATAAACTGCTTACTTTTGAAAAATGTCCTATATCTAACTACAAAACAAAGATTCAATTAATAAACGTCATATTAAATGAATGCATTACATAAAAGTCACCACGGAAACCTACAAGTGTCCGACCTGACAGCTGTCCCTTTACTCCTCCCCCGACTGCAAGGGGCTGCTCTTGCCAGCCGGTGGCAGGCTAGTGTAGTGCATCTCGAACACACCTAATCTAGCATCCGCATGCAAGTCTTCTGTTGCATGACAAATTGTAATATTTCTTATACAACATGTGAGAAGGGTCAGACATATTATTTCCTGACAAGCTCTGCAATTTTTTTCATATAAACATTGAAAACTTTGCTCAAATTTATTGTGTAAACTATAATATACAGGGTGAGCCATTTACGCCTTAATAAAATGGGAATGGTTGGTAATATGAACTTCCTGTTTGTGGCACATTAGTATTTGTGAGGGGAGAAACTTTTCAAGATGGGTGGTGTCCATGGTGGCTATTTTGAAGTCGTTTTGGATCCAACTTTTGTTTTTTCAATAGGAAGAGGGTCATGTGACACATCAAACTTATAACTCATAAGAAGAATAAAGTTATGTTAAAACCAAGCACACCATTGTTTTTTCTAGTAAAATTCCCAATATGTTTGATGTGTCACATGACCCTCTTCCTATTGAAAAAAACTAAAGTTCGATCCAAAATGGCCGACTTCAAAATGGCCACCATGGTTACCACCCATCTTGAAAAGTTTCCCCACTTACATGTACTAATGTGCCACAAACAGGAAGTTATAATATAAGTATGCTGGCAATGACACAAATCAAAGCACATGACGCAGTGTTCTGAGAAGAACGCTGGAAAATATGACAGGAACAAGATGCTTGTTTATAGCCTACTGTAGTACATGCCGCGGTTCAGCTGAAAATTGTGAAAGCACAATTGGCGCGCGCTGCTCTGCATACGTGCCGCTGACGCGTGCAGTGTGAAACCGTCGTTGGTTAGTTTTTATAGCAACTTCAGTTCATCTGTATTGTTGGTTTGTGTGTTTTCTCCTTAACCTTAACCCATATATACTCACTATCATACTATACTATACCATCACTCTGTTTTTCTATTTGATAATGTTCAGTGCTTTGCTACAATCTGTATTGTTAAAAGCGCTATATAAATAAAAGTGACTTGACTTGACAAAAGTGCGGGACACTCAGGAGTTCGTGTTGGCCTGCCTGGTGTGAGCGGTGGGTAAGGGGTCCAATTGAGCCCCAGTAGGGCCTCTCCGATCACTTCCTATCCCTTCAAAAACCCAGATCCCACATCGACATGAATTTTGTGACCGGCCTACCACCGTCTAGTGGTAATACCATGGTCCTTACTGTGGTTGACAGGTTCTCAAAGGCGGTTCATTTCATTCCCCTCCCCAAACTACCCTCAGTGAAGGAGACAGCGGCCAATGTCTTTGATCAAGTCAAAGTGATCAGCAGATTGCGTGGCATCAGCAGAACCTTGGACTTGGAGTTCCAAATTAGCCATTGTCGAGTATCCACATAACTTCCTCCAGGTCTCGTCAACGGGATTGTCACCCTTCCAGTGCTGTTTAGACTACCAGCCCCCCTTATTTCCCTCTCAAGAATCCAATGCCATTGTTCCATCCATGCATTCTCTTATTTGCAGATGCCTCCGAACATGGAGGCCCACCAGACAATCCCTTATCCGGACTGGCGAGAGGAACAAGACATCAGCAGACTGTTGCCCTTCTAAGCCCCTACTTTATTTGTGTGGGTGTCGATTCAAGACATCCTTTTCAAGCTGCCTGCACGTAAACTGGGACCTAAATTAATTGGACCATATGTTGTGGCAAAGGTGCTTAACTCCGTTACTGTTCGACTCAAACTACCCCCTAGATTTAAGAGAATCCATCCGGTATTTCATGTGTCCAGAATTAAGCCCGTTATTTGCTCCTCACTCCAACCCCAGACCTCTGTACCTCTGCCACCTAGGCTCGTCGAGGGGCTGCCTGCCTACACGGTCAGACGGCTCCTTGATGTAAGGCGACGGGGCAATATCTGGTAGACTGGGTAGGCTATGGTCCAGTGGAGGGATGTTGGTTTCCAGCTCGTGACATACTGGACCGCACTCTTATTGACCAATTCCATCGGTGTCATGGTGAACAGAAAAAAAAAATAAAAAATCACACTTCCAATATCCTCCTCAGCTGATAAAACAACAATAATACAAGTTAACAATCCAAATGACTCCAAACGATCAATTAAGACCTTGTAAACCAAAAAGCTGCGTGTCTGTAAGAAACAAATCTGTCATTAAGTGTACTAACTTTAAATACAAGTCCACAACCCACAATGATACTTCCTCCAGTGAAAAGGTCCATCCCTTGTTGTCAAAGCAGACTGTTATACTGAATTTCTAATGCTAAAAGATGTCCTGAGAGTGAGTATTTTCAGCATATTTTCATTTTTAGGTGAACTATTCCTTTTAAAAAAACATTCCTAATGCACTTGTTCTTTTTTTTTTCAACCATGCAATTA
Source organism: Enteromius treurensis (assembly GCA_032275025.1). NCBI lineage: Eukaryota > Metazoa > Chordata > Actinopteri > Cypriniformes > Cyprinidae > Enteromius > Enteromius treurensis. The sequence continues at coordinate 12,801,748 of JAUCMU010000021.1, read as the reverse complement.
CAAAGAATATGGAAAGTAGGTTTAAAGTTTAAACAATGATGCAAAACACCAGGCAAGTACAATAAGAGAAGTGCATAAAGTTTTTTTTCTAATTTGTAAGTTGCATTCAATAAAAAACGGCTGCAAAATGTTATTTTAAAACAACAAAATGACAAGTGTCTCAAGATGTGCACAACTAAAACCTCTAAAGAGTGCACAAATGTGAACTCTCTTTCTCAAAACTATAAATTAATGCCTTTTTTGCCGCTATGGAATACAAAAAGTCCATTCACCGACCATATTTAAACCAGAGAGGAGCCAACATTGCAACTGACCTCTATTTTCTTTTCCAAACTTTGGTTAGCACTCAGAAAATCAAAGCAGCCTACATTCCATGTTTACCTTCCCACAGACTCCATTAAAAGCTTTGTGTTCGCATGACACAAACACCCAAACTTACTGACATGAGTAACACGTACAAACTGAAGAAATGAAGTGGGTCTGGATGTTACCACATCAAAGGCGGCTGTTTAACAAGGCTCTTCAGATGGTCAGAGATGAGTGAACCAAAGCACATTTTATAGAATGTCAAAAGACTAAGATGGCAGAGTGTGTGTTTGCAGCTGTGCAGAGTTGTGTTGAAAGTCTGGTCCGGCTCTATTGTATGGTCAACATGACAAATGCTGGTGGTTGCTGTGTGTGGGAACATCATCATTCTGTGATTGGCCTGCTCTTAGGACAGTTTATGATTTTTTTTTAAAACAATGGAGACCAGTCTTCTGGATCACGAGAATAGAATTCTCATGAACATCCTACAATCTCTTTTAATGGTCCTTCAAATTAGACCCATTTTTAAGGTTCAGTCTTAAAACTTAGTCAGATGTTTACAGCTAAATTAAAGTATCTGATTGAGAGGGCAATAAAACAAATAGAGAATAGATGAGTTTATGTGGCCAATTGTCAGATGAAGCAATATGTGTTTCATCAGGGCTGTCACTTATATTGTCTGATCAGAATATAACATGTAATTTTAGATTAATTATATACATATATATATATATATATATATATATATATGAATGCTGTCAAACAGTTAATCACGGTTAATTGCATCCAGAGAAAAGTATATTATAAGTATTTATCAACATGTATTTATCAACATGTATATATAAATACACATACATACAGCATATATTTTGAAAACATTTGCACGTATATACATTTATATTCTTACATGTTATATCATATATAAATATATTGAAAATTATTATTTTGAAAAAATCTTAATGCATGTGTTTGTATTATATATATATATATATATATATGTGTGTGTGTGTGTATATATATATGTATATATGTGTGTGTGTGTGTGTGTGTGTGTGTATATATATATATATATATATATATATTCTTGAAGAATAAATACATGTGTAAATAAAACAAAATAAAACAATAGAATAAATGAAGTAAATTCAATATAATCTGAGTTTAAGAATGCTTAATAATCCAGGTCCCAATATTTTATAGTGACAGTGTTTATGAACATTATGCTTACATTATAAATGAATGTAAAGTTTGCAGCAATTGCTGCAATGGCAATTAATGTAACTGATTACATTAATATGCTGAAATCTGAAATAGTAAAAAGAAATAATACTTTCTTTAAAAAGTACCTCAATAATCTGTTTCATTTTGTGTATTTATAACTGTATCCTTAACCTATTTTCAATATTTCCTTGTTGACAATTAAATCAACAGAAGTTTGCAACAATACCCTTTAAACCCCTACAGAAAACCAAATCTATACTTTAAAGCATAAAAACAAATGCTGAAACATTTTAGCAGCTTTATATTTCTCTAGCATGGCTGTGACAAAAATGCATGAACTAAGTATACACCTTTAATGCAATGTCTCGTTGGAAAAAAGTGACCATCTATCCTTTCTACGCTGCTCATCAACCCCACATTCTTGAGCGAAACTGAGGCTTTATTCAATACCTATTCTGTCATCCACAAATCTCAACATCGTTAAGTTTTTATAAGACAGACTGTTTACAATTTTCACACAGCTGCCACGAACGGTTTCAATGTGCTTCATGTAGTCACTATTAAAGAATTTTCCAGAATTTCAGCAGACGTATCTCACAGCCTCAGCACCTAACGCCGCTCACAGCGTGCTCTATTTTCACCCTCCCCAATGGAGGTGTCTATTACACATCACTGGAGACGAATTGAAAACACCTGATGAACAGGGCGGATTATTACACTGAAGGTTGTGAATACCGCAGCTGAGAGGAATGTCAGTAGTCAAAGAAACCCATGCCAGTCACCGCAGCTCCCTAACAGACCTGACTCATTCAGCTTGGCACCTTTAGCTCCACACGGAAACAATCATCGGCGTAATTTTGAGTGTTTTAACAGCTGACTTACTGAGCGCATCTGTATGAAGATGACAAGCACAATACCCGTCATGCCGTGTGTCAGTGCCCAGCTCTCAGAGTTGTTGACTCGGGGTCATTGCTCAGCAAACAGTGCCGGGGTTCATTTTTTCACACTTTAGCCTTAATAGTGGGTTCAGTTTTACTGCGTGTGTGTGAAAAATAAAAGCTTTGTTTCTATCCACAATGTGAAAGCCAACGGATTTTAAAATTTCAAAACCGACTGCATTAAATATGTTTCTAAAAGTATAGTAATGAAAAATGACTTATATGGTTCTCCTTCTCCTCAAGCCACATAACTAATGGACTTCATAGTGAGTTGCTATGTTACTAAAGCAGGAAAACCTCAGGAAGCTTCTTAAACACCAGGCAATAACAGAAACCTCCTCCCCAAGATTGATTTTTCTGATCTGTGAGCACAAACTATCAATCTAAGCAGTTAAATTTGCAAAAAACAATAATGTTGGAACTTAAGACTGCTTTTTCTCAAACAAAACTTTTGCTCTACGCAAATCTAATAATTAAATAAATAACAATTACAAAAATTCGCAACATGTATTTTGTCTAATTTTACAGTTAATTATAATAATTAAAAAAGTTTTATATAATCTTATATAAATAAAGTAATATTTTGCTTTTTTTTGCTTTTTTTAATGTATTTTTGTAAGTAGTCTCTTATATTCATGAAGTCTGTTTTTATTTATTATTTGATCAGAACATACAGAAGAGCAATAAAATGAAATATTACAACTTAAAGTAACCCTTATTTTAATTATTTTTTAAAATAGTGCTGTCAAATGATTAATCACTATTAGTCACACCCAAAATAACGTTTTTGTTTACATAATAAATGTGCACATTACACAAATATATGTTATGTATATATAAATGCGCACACACACATACAGTATATATTTTTTATGTTATATTTGAATTTTACATGTATATACACTTTGATATTATATCTAAATACATCTAATAAATAAACAAGCATGTGCATTTATATCGACATAATAAATACACACAGTACACATACATACAGTATTTTCATTTAGGATGTGATTAATCTGGATTAATCGTTTAACAGCACTATTTTAAGCGTAATTAATTCCTGTGACACAAAGCTGAATTTTAAGCAGTCACTCTAGTCACATGATCCTTCAGAAATCATTCTAATATGCTGACTTGACTTATTACTAACAATTTAATACAGAAATAGAAATCATCATAAATTTGTTTCAGGATTCTCTGATAAAAAAAGGAGGTCAAAAGAACATAATTTATAAAATGGTATTATTTTGTAACATTATAAAACTGTCTTGTTCCCTTTGATCAGTAAAAAACATATTCTCCCCATTCTTACAATGTTTGGCTCCTCACTTACTATGCACTTGTTTACTCGGCACCGTTCTCTGCAGAAGCGGCAATACCCTCTACTTGAACTGCAACACCTCAAAGTCTCTCCGATTGGTGGAGGCGATCACAAAATGGCCTTTCCAACATCTGGTCCTGGTGTATAGGTTGTTTCCTACATTGCAACAATCGACAATAGAGCTCTTTTAATAACATAATTCAAAACACAAATCATTCTCATGGTCCATTTTTGATGTGGCACTTGAGTTTATGTGAAAAGGATCGCTGGTGAACAGTGAAGTCAGTCAAAGAGAACAATGGGCGCCTGTGTGGAGAGGCCATTGAAGTTGTGACTTAACATTAAACAGTGTCACACAAGGGAACGGGCGTCACAGACAGGGTTACTGGTTCTGAAAAATGAACAAGTTAACTGACATTTAGATTAAACGATGAAATCATTCATCAATGACTTCCTCGATCCAGCCAGAACATTAATAACCTCAACATAATTGATCTTCTGAATCGTGAAACATATTTGAGTAATGGAAAGAAATGTAACTGATATCACTATTACAGTGCGTTGAAGTTTTGCTCAAAGTTTATAATGAAACTATAATGAAATGTGTATCTATTTTAAGTGTGTTCCTTGAAGCTGATTGCATTTTAATTGGGGTTAAGTTGCAGATTTTATCACTTCATATATTTTAGCATTGACTCCTGAACTCAAGCCAAATCTTACAGCCTGCAATCCCTTTTGTACCAGGTTAAATGCAGTTTAAACTCACAGCTTGAATGTAAATCTGAAAGCCCCTGAGGCAAAAAAGTGAAGCGACGTAACTCGTTTTTCTGATATCACTAAAAGTAGTTAAAATGTTCAGATTTAAGTGCATTTATGTGTCTCTCTAAACTTTCTAAATGACGTGGTTCTTCTGTTTCCTGTGCCTTTAAGGACTAAGAAAGGCTAACATCTCGGGCGAGCGTGCAGTAATGGCTAATTGCTTGTTAAAGCAGGATGAAATTCTGGAACTGGAGCCCTTAGGACGTTTCTAATAGTGCTCTTCATTAACTGCTCTGCTCAGTGACCGCTTTGTCTGTGTTAGTGGACTAATCCCACAGATTACCACCACATACAAAACAGCCCTGATAGTGATGGGGCAGAAAGAAGACAAACCCCCGTTCTTAAGGTGCTAAACAGATTTTTCTTTCAAGTGATAAAAAATGGCTTTGTACAAACGCACGTTATGTACAGTAGTCAACATTTGAAGCAGATCAAAAAAGTTGACAGGAAGGTATTATTGACATTTAGTCCTATAGATATATTCACAGCAAATTCCAAATAAAACTGAATTATGCACATATCTATTAATTTTATTATTACTAGTACTCAAAAAAGTGAATCTAGGTATCCAGACTTTTATAAAACTTATTTTACACAAAAGTATAACAATTTTGTAATTTAGTCAATTTACAGAAACATAAAAGAAGGTTCAAGGTTTCTTTAAGACCTCCATTGTTTCTCCTACAGAACAATGAAATACACATTTTTTTTGTCTCTTATGCTCACCAAGGCTGCATTTATTTAATCTAAATTTAAGTAAAAACATTAATATTACAAAATATTATTACAATTTTAAAACTGTAAAAATAAATCATTAATAATATGCTGATTTGGTGCTGAACAAGCAATTATTTTCATTATTTAACGTTTTAAAATTTTGGTGAGATTTTTTTCATTACTGTTTTCAGTACAGTTCTGATCAAAACAGCATTTATTTAAAGCAGATTTTTCCTCCATCACTTTTAATCAATTAAATGATTCCTTGCTAATAGTTTTATTACATAAAAAACTATTTTGAATGGTCATGCACATTGCAAAAAAAGACACTTTCTTATTATCTTGTGAACTGCTTTATATTTTTCTCCTGAGAAATGATCCCAGTAATGGCACACATGTCCCTTTTTATGGTTTTAGAAAAAAACATCTCAAACTGTGCACTGATTTCCCAATATACCAACATCCACTATTAAAAGTTGTACAATCTTTCGAGTTTCAAACTGTACAACAATTGCCCAGTTTGTGCTGTATCTGTTTCTAATTTTTCTACAGGAAAGTAGAGAAACATCTAAAACAAACTTTGATAGTATAATAAAATATAATCAAGAACTCACTGTCCATCATAGACCACATAAATCCTCTAAACCCAACAATAAGCAATTCAAAATACGTTAAAAGAATAACACAAGATCGCATCAACAAAAAATCCAATCCTGAAAGACCATCTTATGAGCAATAAAACTTTCCTCAGGGTTGCTGTGAGCACGCTGTTATTCGTCAAACGAACCTAAACTCATGGAAGCTGTGCATAAAACTCTTACTGCAGCACTATTTGACTAAACATTTGGTAAATAACTGGAAATGCCCTAAATATATATAAATTCCAGAACACTCATCAGCTAACCTGTAGCTTAGATTGACAGACGGTGCCTGCTCGAATTAGACTGCCATTCATTTCAGCTTAGCATGAAAAGTCTGAAAAAAAAAAAATAGCAAAGCTTGCTTATGGAAATATTTCCTGTGTGAATTGGCTACTTGTTTGAGGCTGCCTCCCTCCATTGCCCCCCTCTGATCAGGAAGTTTTACGCAGTTCACCTTTGACTTTCACGTCTCAGTATTTATGCCTTTGAAAACAGGCAAATTATAACAATCATCACTTTCGGCTCTACACGTCTGGGTCACTATGGTTGACCAGGACTGAGAGCCTTTTAAAACTCCAAAGTCTCCTTTGAGAATAAAACCAATAATATTATCTTCTTGAATAGGGTGCTTGTCTTAAACACATGGGCTGCTACAAACGTTGGCAGCAGCAGCCATGAAAAGTGCTAATTGTATTGATATATTTAAAGCTTTCTTTTATGGAATAAATATGCAAATATTTCATTGAAAAGGTAGGATGCACCAATCTACAACCTTACTTTTTAGTGTAACCCAAACAACAACCAAAAATAATGGAATATTGAAGAAAGAAACAGTTTGTAGTCGTCATTGCCTTCTTTCATTTTGCTACTGGCAAATATTTGGGTGCCGACAATAGACAAGTATTCTAATAAATATTGTTCAGCAGAAGACTAAACTCATGGAATACCTAAAGTGTGAGTAAACGATGACAGAATATATGAATTATACCTTTTAGAGGAAACTGGAATTCAAATGGTAGAATAAATGTCAAGTGGCATGGTAGAGTTACTAAACTGACAGGGAGCTGACAAAGTAAAATGCCGTATTTATGTGGAAATAATGACATGCTGTTGCATGGGGCTGGTAAATCATTTCTAACCAGCACCAGCGTAAGAGTTTTTCATTAGCGATGTGTAGATCAACGGCACCCCCTACAGGTGATTCCTTGCTTCCATAGAAACGCCAAACTCTCAGGTCTGTCATAAGTTGGTAACCTGAGCCCAGCAGGGAGGCATCATCGAAAACAAATAATGACACTTGAAAATAACAATCCGTCAACTTGAAAAAAATCTGCACCCCTTCCACCAGGACTCCACTCTTTGATCCACACTTTTCTTTCCACCGGGCTGACCCAATCAAGGGCTCACTGAACAAGTTAAAGTTACCAAAACCACACAATGTCTGCTATTGATAAAAACCAATCAATGAGCAATCAGGTTAACTATATGAATTAGCTGGGAGGGAATTAGTCCAATAGCAAAGCACGGAATCAGAAGCAATTGCCCACCCAAGTTCAGCTTAGGTTTTCAATCCTTATCAGCAAAGCTAATTGATCCAGCTTCCATCTTCTGTCTGCTTTTTCTAGTAATGTGACCTACTATAAGCAAAAGTTCCATATTATTATCCATTAAGGATCATTTTCTAAACTTAGAAAAATAACTTTGAAAATAACTTTTCAAAAACCTAGCGAGCTGCCTGCATACTCAGCATTTTAAAGCATTATGGCTATCTGTAGGCATATAATTATGCTGCTTCCTGAGAAATGTGAGCTCTGTGACAGTGCTAGCTATTTCGGTAATACTTTATAATAACTACACAGTATGAATAATTAGTTAAGCATTAGTACATAGTCAGTTAATCCTTTGTAAAGCTTTGTTTCTACATTAATAGTCATTAGTAAGCAGTTTATAAATGCATATATAAATGCCTTGTTGTAGTTTTATAAGCATTTACATTTACATTTACATTTATTCATTTAGCAGACGCTTTTATCCAAAGCGACTTACAGGTGGGGAAAATATCA
>JAUCMU010000021.1:12783552-12793619 GCA_032275025.1 Enteromius treurensis | reverse complement strand
TTTAAATCTACAGTAAGTTACTGGCAAACAGCTGCCAGTAATACTGTAATTTCTACAGATTTTTTTAACAGTGTAGCAGTTGTTAGTGAATGCCTTCTTTAGGACACATAAAAGCTTAGAAAACAATAAATAAAGAGTGGGTATTAGTAGAATAAAACACAGAAATATCTTTAGCTTATGAGAACCACTGACCTTATTTCAAGGCAACTCACTGGGACAATTTGAAAGAGCAAAAAGTCTTAACTTATTTCCAGGATTTTCCAGAACTCATTTTGTGATAATATCAATCAAATGCTGAGTCAAACTTCTTGTGCACTTTGTTCTCGTGTAACAGTCCCAATCACCCTCTTGTGAAGTTTCATTTCTTCGAAGGCAGTTCACTTGATTTTTTGAAGTCTTACTAAAAGAAAAACTGTGGCTTCCACATGTTCCACTGTTTTTGCATTTAAGTGACATCATCAGGTTTAGATAAAGTTACAACATCACGCTCCTGACAGGATATTTAGTCAAGGACTAAAGTATTTACTTCAGCCACTGGATATTTAGCTTCAGATTTCTCTCCATAGAAAATACTATTAGGAAGTAAAGAGGAAACAGTTTTGACAAAGAAAACCAAACCATCTGTTTCTATTGTGTTTCCTTTCACCTTACATCCTGGTCAAGAATTACACTAGTTTCTCGATATAATGGCGATTCCTTTGTTGTGACACTGTGGCTTGACGTTATAACACTGGACTGCACTATGAATCGTTTCAAACTTCTTAAATAAATCTTAACTACACGTCAATTTTGTTGGCAGCAAACTTCTTACCAAAGAGACTTACAAAAAAGCATTTTAGTACATATAAGCAGGCCCACACAGAATCTGGGGTCACAGAGATGTCTACATGCTTTACCCTACCATGAACTACACCTGACCTTTGCATATTTTTCTAATATTTGCCTAATGATAATAATAATACTTGTATCAGCTTTGTTCACGTTGTAAAACAACGGGTGATCGGGCTTTCTCAGTAGCTGCCCCAAAACTCTGGAACAGTTTACCACTGCACATCAGAGCTTCTACATCATTAAATGTTTTTAAATCAGGCTTAAAGACATATTTTTACTCTTTAGCATTTGAGTGATGTTGTGCTTGTATTTTGAATAATTAATTCGTGTGAAATTGCCATGTTATGAATTTTCATTTTTATTCCTCTTTTATTTGTTTTATTTTTTGCTGTCTATTTTATGAAAAGCACTTTGAATCAACTACTGTTGTGTTAAACTTGTGCTCAATAAATAAAACTTGACTTGACTTTAGCTTTTAGCATATTGTTACTTTTTTCCTAATTTTTACTGTATTTTTGATTAAACAAATGCAGCCATGGTGATTTAAAACAAATTCACTCCAAACTGAATGATATCTGTTGGTTTAGGTCTCCTCATATGAAAGCTAAGCATAAACTAGTCATTCATTTCTTTCTGAATTAATGTAGCTCCTCTGTATACCCTCATTCTGTCATATCTTCCCAGCCTGGGGACGGTTCTGTCAAATGTCAACATGCCACGCAAATAAACTGTGGTTTAGGAGTAAAAATATGAGCCACCGGGACCTTAAAGCAACATCTTGCCATGTGCTTCCAACTGCCCCCTCCATCAATGTGATTTGACAGACCGTCATGTCTAAATCCCTCTCGCTCCCAGTCACAAGCCCTTCTGGCCATTCATATGCACCGATTTTGCCTTATTGTTCAGGTTTTCAACTCACATCTGAGCTGTTTTATGTAAAGCAGAGACTTTTTTTCTGGAAAACTCCTTGCCTGCGTGCATCCAGCCCCCTCACCCCAATGCACAGCCTCAATACATCCCCCACTCCAGGTCTCAGAGAGGAACAGGAGGCTTGTGCGCACTCCTGCATGAAGCCTGTGTGTTGTTCACCTTTGCTTTGATTTCATGCTCGTTATCTCACTATGGAGCTGGTGACCCCAGACAACAAGGCCTCTACCTGGGGGAACAATGCTGGGTTTTCAGGATTTCGCTGTCCACTGAGAAGGCTTTTAGGAGTGCGTTCTCCTCCCCCCCGATTTCAGACACAGTCACTGGTTGGAAAGAAAAGAGGGATACGGTGAAGCCCAATTTTCTGCAGATTAAATCAAATTGGCACAAGAGAGCTCCTGAGAGAGTGGACTTCAGGGGTGAGGGGTGATTGCTCTTACTGCGGCCCACCCCTCACTCTCCACTGCTTTCACTTGCCATTTGCTTCCTCTATTGCACCGCTGCACAGCTGTTGAACACTCATATGGACCCTCCCTGGAACAGAACTTCATCCTTAGCCTTCAGAAATGCCTTGAAGGCAATAGAGGACAGCAGGTGGCAGCTAGAAAGAACGGATCAGGATGGGTCACCAACAGCTGCTGGACACAAAACCAATGGCATCAATGATCCAACTTTGAAAAGTATCATATGACTATTTTTTTAGCTGCAAATCACTTTGTAGTGAACACATTTGTTTTAAATAGTGAATCAAAAAAAAAAGAAACTCACCAGCATGTATTGTGCCCAGAAGGATCCAAAGCTTAATTGATGAAGGCTTACCAAAGAACACATTGTTTGTGTTGCGGTGGTGGCTAAACATTTTCTGAGGCAATATGTTTTATGAAACTTACAGATAACTGATCTTGAGTTGATCTCCATGTTCAGTTCATTTTCAAAGGGAGAAATGACATAATAAAAGAAGCACTGAAAGCAGCAAGTATGACTGCTAACTCCACAAATGTTCTTTCATTTCATGGCGGCTGTTTTTCATCGACCAATCAGAAGTTATTTTACTCAAGTTGGCTTTTATATTAAATTTGGGATGAAATGGAAGTACACTCCTTAAAATAAAGGTGCTTCGAATGGTTCTTCACAGCGATGCTATAGAAGGACCATTTTTGGTTCAGCAAACAACTATTCAGTCAAAGGTTCTTTAAAGAACCATCCCTTTTCTTGCATTTGAATATTCTGAAGACCCATCTTTCGCTACAAGGAACCTTTTGTGAAACAAAAGATACTTCAGATGTTAAAGGTTCTTTATAGAACCATTAAGACAGAAAGGTTATTCTATGGCATCGTGAAGCACCTTTATTTTTAAGAGTGTACTGCAAAATTTCAGGAATATTTGAGTTATATCCATTGGTTCCTGCCTGGATGGACACAACTGACTGAATGTGAGGTTACAAGAAAGGGGCAGAATTTAAGCAGACTTACTGGACTGGAAAAGTCCAACAAACAAAAGTAATTTCACCAGAACATCAAGGATTAAAGAGTTAAAATGCTAAATGAATATCACTGGCTGCTATAAAACTCAACAGTAAAATACTACATACATGTCTTTAGAATTAGAAACCTCAACAGACGGTGTTCATTTGATGAACATTTGTTTAAAGCATAGAGCTTTACATTGCCTGCCACATCATCTACTTTCAACAATAATAAACCTCTTCTGACAATTGTTTCGATCTCTAAATTAAAACAGCTCCCTAATAAGAATCAGAAGAGACATAAAATAGCAGAGTTCTGACAGAGATGTAAACAGTTTCTTCAAAGATCTCTTTACTCAAAGTGTGTGGTAAATCTAATTTATTTGGTCTCTCCAACATCAGCAAAATATGTTTACACTTCTTGTCAGCATCTCTCATTAATTAGGTAAAAGTCACAGTGTTTGTATATGCATGCAGAACTGGTGATGAACTGTGTGAACCAACCAGACACTTTTAAACACACAATCTTAAACAAGTAAACGTATAAAGATGACAATAAAATGCAAAGTATCCTCAAAAATGTAAAGATTTATAATTATTTTTGATAATATTTATTAATGACGTACCACCCCGAGATTAATATTTACATGGGATGTTTTAACTTGTGCTTTGCTGCCCCCATCAGATGAGTTTTGGAACATGGTTTCTACCTAATTTTTATAAATAGAACATCCACCATGTTTTAAAAACCTCCTTAACCACCTGGTAGATAATTGGTTGCTGGTTCCAAAGGGTCTAGCTAATGATCAGCTTGAACTGTTGTCGCTGTATATTAAACCGAGTTACCCTCTTAAATTAGATTTTCAACCAAATGCAACATTACTTTTTAAATATAGTATTAATATATACTATAGAGTTCAACATTTTAAACGGAGAATTCAGTTAGCAATGACAAAAGTGCCATATCTTCATATCTTTTTTTAGTACCTTACTGATGACAATGACTCCGCTTCCAAACAGTTTTAGCTTGGTCATTACCGCTGCCATGTTTGTGAATCTGCTGCTGTCTGGTACACTCCTGAAAGTAAGCCTCCAGTTGAGTGTCCGTCCTCAGCTGAAAGTCTCCTTGCTCTCTGAAGGGGTTTAGTGGGACATGATATGAACTGGACTTGGTCACTTCAAAATCTTCATTGGAATGTGTTGGCAAGGAGGTTCGCCTCATAAACAATTGTCGAGGTGTCTTGCCATCTTCAGGGGAAGTTGCATTCAGTGGGCCAATCTTGTTTGTTCTAGATCTGACTACTTTGAATGATCTCTGGGATTGTTTGGGAAGGGAGTGGAGGGTGAAGCAAGTCTGTCTGGACTGTGAGGAGCTCTGAAGGCTGAGGTCAGCGCTATGGGTAGTGAATGGGGTATGGATTTCAGAGGGTTTATTGGTGGTGGTGTGAAAAGATGGATCTTTGGAGGAATCAGGTCCCCAGGCATCTCGTACTCTGGCATTCATCTCCATATTGGACCTTGCTAGGTCACTGTACTGGTCTCGCTGGGCATTGGTGCTCCTTAGTAGGATTAGGTCTTGGGTCATTGGGTGGTGAGGACCTCGCTTTCTCGCCCTGTTTTGGGCTGCCTTCTCACTCCGGCTGAGTACTGTGCGTTTGGTGTCAAAAGTCTTCTTTTCTTTAAATAAGAAGGCTATTCTCATGTTTCAAGCATGAACATACTACTATCATGACTACATAATGTTCTATAAAGCTTTTAAAACTCTTTGCATATCAAACTTTCATTTGGTTACTTTCTTACCCAAACTGCTGGTGGAAGGGCATTGAGTCTGGTTGACTCTGCTTTGAAAATCCTTGTATCCACTGACAGGTCTGCCTGCTGAAAGAACAGATTGAGGCCTGCTTTGGGACCCCGACTGTGGGCTGAACGAGGCCCTGCTGTGACGACAAGCCTGGAGTTGACTCCACATCGCCGCCCTTGTGGACTCATGCTGAGCATCTAAAGTTACAAAATAGCAACGTTGTAAGTTGGCATTAAAAAGGATATTAACCCCATCTATTTATTTTCTAAATCCATGTTAATTATTCATTGATGCATTTTTCATTTATTTTTTGACCTCATAATGTTAAAATATCACAACGTTCTGATCTTCTGATGAAATTACAGACTTCTTTCTGGTGACATATACTGGAATTATCCAAACATTTACTTTTCTTACAATGGACTGTGAACATACATTTAGATCTGCATCCATTCAAACGGGTAGATTGAAACAAAACACAATCCAAAATGTTTGTCGATAGAAAATCACTTTGGACACCACACACCCAGCCCACTCTCTTTGAACTGTTGCCTTTTGGTCGGTGCTACAGAGCACACACCACCAGAACAGGCAAACACAAATCATTTATTTCCCCCGCAGGATATTTTCAGCCTGAAAAAATAAAACTTTCTTAACTGCATACTGTCCATCATAACTTGCATTATACATAGAATCCAACATCTGTACGTTTGTAAACTGCACAACTTGTAAATAACATATCTGAACATTCAACAGTAGGGGAAGGAGACGGAGCAGTCATATAATAATGAACACAAACATTTTAATGGTTAATATGGTTAAAAGAAGCAACTGGATTTTTTATAGTATCAGCTGCTTTTTATGTGTGTGTTTTTTCACTGTGATTTAAGGTAAAGAAGAAAAATTACTATACTTCTTGTCTAAATTTGTTCTAATTTTAATTTTATAAAAAAATATATAATCTTGACTTGAAAAACAGTTTTAGAGATATTGGTCTCTCTCTATTGTAGTACATAGGAGCTGCCACAAAATGGCTGAGGAGCATACATAAGTGTATGGAAAGCATGTTTGGTGATGCTAAAAGTGCATGAATGCCCCTTTGAGTATGATGTATGTCAGCCACATTAGCGTATTTTTTTGGCAAGACAACTATTTAATAAACAATGCATTTATTTAAATATTTATTTTAATAGTAAAATTAAAGTCAATAAACCTCTCTAGGCAAAGATTAGAAATTATGATCTGTGTATAAATTTGACTATAAGCCATTTGAAACCATTTGCACCTTGTGCATGCTGCATACTAGGGGTTGAGAGGCTCTTAAAATGGTGGGAGCGACTTTTCAGTCTGGATGAGTTCCCTCGAGTCATCCGTTTAGCACTCCGAAGCACTTCCTCAGGGGAGATGTGGGACAGCTCAAAAAAACTCCTCACAGCACTGGCAGAGTAGTCCCAGTGAACCTCCGCAAACTGAAGCATCAGAACACTGCTTCTGTTGTTTACAATCACACTAAAAGCATGACAGAAAACATCAATCAAACCTTATTACAACATCTTTTTCCAATTACATAAAGAAAGAACGGCATTGCAAAACTGTGTAATATGTCTGACCATAGAGTATACTCACGTGTTGTGGTGCGTGTGCAAAGAAAGGACAGGGCATTGCTTTACGTTAGTCTTAATAACTCTCAGGCAGTCTCCAGTTAAGAAGTTGAAGATCCGGATCTTTCCATCCATGCAGCCAGTAATGATCCGCAGGAACAGGAAAGACATGGTCAACACCTCTCTAAAGATTGGAATAGAGAACAGGCAAGAGCGCAAACCATTTATGAAAGTGCACAGTTATGGCATTAAAGGTTATTAATGAGGATGACCAGCTGTAAGTTCACTAATGACAAAACTGCTTAGTTACTTCGGATGCTGGAAAATCCTCAGGCACTTCTTGAAGCTAGAGTTGGTGCTCCATGCCTTGACCACCCCATCCGAACCCCCAGAGAGGATGTGCCACTGATCGATGCACAGACACAGCACTGCCCCCTTGTGGCCACTGATTTGCTGTAATGTGAAAAGAAGTCACAAGTGAGGGAGAATATCTAGTATTCAACTATTCAGTAGTATGTTGCTGAAGTCAGGAATGCCAATGTTTTTATATTTTTTTTATGTTCTGGAAAAGATCAAGAAGCCTGTCACCCTTATCAGCAATCCTGTCTCCATGCTCCATATTCTGATCTGGCCTCCAGCACAGCTACTGATCACCAGAGTTTCATTAATCTTCACACACATGATTGGTTTAAGGTGTTTAAACTTCAGGTTCTCAACACACTTCCCCGTCAGGAGGTTCCACACTGTGATAAATATACATAAATAGACATATATTCTTTCAAACTGTTAGGCTTTGGTCTGCTGGTGTGGTGTACAGTAAGCCGGTACAGACAATATGCTAATGACAGCACATTTGATCATCACATAATGACAAAACAGTACATCACAGTTTCCACAAAAATAAGTTTTTTGGGTGCTAGTATAAATACGTTAGTCTTAAGGTTATCTGTAAGCCAGCATGCTCCAAAACAGTGACAACATTCGCATTTAGAAGATATAAGCTTTCAAAAAACTTTTTTTGGATGTCACCTTGTACTTCAAATCTTCTGACCAATCAAATGCTCTCTAGAATCTGAAGTGCCCACACCCTACAATGCTGTTTATGCTGAAGCTGCGGCTGAGATTGGGCACTTTGTTCACAATGTACAGTAGTATTTTCTGTATGGTGAATGGTATGTTGTTCACAATGTAGGCCATAGGGACCGATTAAGGCAGTTTAAATATGCTTTCGATTGGGGAAAATGAGGTCCGGTTTTGTGCTGTGTCACATGAACCACAGCGACAGCGCTCACAGTCTGACCGGACTTTGTCTCTGGTCCAGAGACGCGATCACAAGAAGCAAATCATAAGCACTAGTCAGCGTATTTTAAAAATTATTAAAAACTACACAGCCTCAGCATGATTATGATAACTGTTTTGTTTTAGGAAGAGTTTCATATTAAATCTAGGGGGTAATTGATTAGACTGTGGCTGTCAAATGCAGCTTCACCGAGATCAACAGTTCTGGCCAGAGCAGATACAAACAAAACCCCATTGGCTATTTTAAAAATGAGGTGGGGCTGCTCGATATATCCCAACCTGTCTTCCTGTTTCAGCTAAAATTATGCCACCACATGTTTCAAGGCCTTTAAGCAGCACAACTGTTTTCAACATTAATGATCAGAATATTCAAAAACTTTTTGAAGGAGCAGCATGTGACACTGAAGAATTAATGGCATAAAGGCATTAAAGAATTAGTAGTGTTGTTATAGCTGTATGCAGGTCATACTGCCTACCTTTAACTCTACAGTCTTTGGCTCCAGACACCAGTCTATCTTCATACAAATCCAGGCAGTTGATAGTGCCAAAATGTCCATTAAAAATGATCATACATACACCTGTCTTCAGATTCCAGCACCTTTGGGAGGAGTACACAAATGAAGCACTGTTGTCTCTGATCTTACTTCGTTAAACAACCATAGTAATGTTTGACTAACCTGATACTGAGGTCATAGCCACCGCTGATAACTAGTTCTCTCTCTTCACAAACCAGCACTGCTCTTATACTACCTGCATGTCCTTGGATCACTGGAGGAATCTCTTTTAGCGATGGGACATGCAGCAACCTGATTATACGGTCCTTGGAGCCAACCGCAACTAACTGCCCCCCAGCATAATGCATCACTCTACTGGGATCTTCTCTAAATGGAGCAAAAATTAAATGACAGGAAGTTTTCAAACTATGATGCATCTATATATTTAACACATGTATCTTATAGTCTATTCTTACATGTTTTCTACCTTTCCAACAGGATGGATATGTTATACACTCCACAGTACACGTTGCGTTCTTCCAATTGGACTGTCTTAGTTTTAAAACCTTTGTAGATAGACTCCAAATCTTGCTCTTGCAACTAAAACACAGGAATTGCTAAAACTCTACAATGTTTAAAACAAAGATATGAAAAAGTTTTTATTCCGAATGCAAAAGGTACCAGCTTATGTTTGGGGAAAGACTCTCCATGCTGTAAGTGCTTGTCCTCCTGACTGATTGGCACTTCAACCTCACAGATCTTTGCATAAACAGGGTTGACCTTAGATGCTGAGTTACCCTGATAATGCACACAAATTATAAGGGTTGAATTGTAACATTACTTTCGTGTATTTAAATGAAAATCAAAACTTGGATATTATCTGTGGATGTGTTTCCTAGGAATCAAATCCAGCTTTTGCTAATACCAGGTTCTACCAGCTTACAGGTTACATTTATGAGATCATATCCAGAAAAAAAAAAAATCATATAGCTTATCTTGTTACTTATTACCTGCAGAATCATGGATTGTTTCGCAACACACTTCTTTACTTCTATCTCAGTTAAAACCTCCTCCATAAGGCATTGCCAATGCATTGACACGCGTCCGCAGCTGTACAGTGAGACCTTATCCAAAAGCCCTAAGTGTAACATATGTGAGAAAAAGATTAATATTATGTTTAAATAACTGCTATGTGTCTATTCGTCTGGATGCTGCTAAGATGAAAATGCATAAATGCTCGAACATCATTTAATATAAATGCAATAATTAATATTATGTTAAAATATAAACGTATGGCAACCAAAGCTCATAAAAAAATATGTGTTGCCATTAGTGTGGTTTAAGCTCAGTTGTCAAGTCTTTTACACTTTTTAAGAGCCAACCTAACCTTCTTGTCCACGTGCAATAAAATTGTTTCCATAGCAGCACAAGTCTAGACTATTTCATAAGTTCATAAACAAAGGGCATGCACTCATATATCAACCAATTTAAAATAAAGCATCTAAACACCTGAGAATATGAGAATATAAAATCTATTCTGACAGTAATTCTAAAATGTGAAAGGTCAGTCTCCTAATGGCTTCATGTGTAGAAAAAATAGACTAACCTAAAATCCTCTTTGCAATGTCGACTGGCAGGCTTCTAATAA
>JAUCMU010000021.1:12760474-12772690 GCA_032275025.1 Enteromius treurensis | reverse complement strand
CTTGGGAAAAGGACGTAGCAATAATTGGGTGCCAATAATTGTGGCTAACATGTATTGGAGAAAACATGTATTTCATTTCAATTTCATTCAATATTCGTTTTTCAATTGTTTGACTTCAACTATAGGCTAGAATTTTGTGAAATTTGAATGAAAGATCAAAAGGGTGCCAATATAGGTAGAGGGCACTATATATATATATATATAATTTGTGTGTGTGTGTTAGCCACTCTATCTGTCGTTGCTGGGCTACCTCATTTACCCAGCATGCCCGCAGAGCTCGCTTCACTCCGCCCCCCAAATTCCTATCAATAAAGAGTGCTACAGCTCATAATGCAGTGCCTTTGAAAAAAGGCAGGGGTTTAAATGTTCCTTTACCTATCTCTCCCTTCCCCCTCCATTCCATCCAGCAGAGGGGCCGTTAAGGGGTCCGGGCAGCACGGTTGTGCTGGATTTGTCTGGCCATGCCCAGTTCAGATGCATTAATCCAAACTCTCATTCTCTGCAATTTCCACACTTCCTTCCTGTGCTGCACCCCGCACCATATGTTCCCAATCGCTAACGGAGGAAAGGTGCTTCTTCCTCCAACCTTGAGCTTCATCTGAGGAACTAAGGCGCACAAGCCAAATAGATGAGAAATTTATCTTCCTCATAAAAAAGGGCCAGACTGCTGTGGGGCTTGCGGAGTAAATCCAAGAGATTTCCCTGCTCTAACACATAATTAAATTGAGTTGTGTTAGAGCGCACATTAAACTGCATATCTCTCCCACTTCCTCTCCTCGCGTTTCATGGGACAATGTGTGGCGTTAACTGAACTAAACTGTCTGCTCAAAGGAGCCTGATAGCAAATCAAAACTATGACGCTTCAGCCGAGAGCTGTCGATCAGTTGAGATGTTTGTATTTGTAGCTGACCAATACCGTTTTTTAATGCTGATACTAATATTTAGAGAATGTGATGGCCAATGGTCAATGTATATAATAAAAGTTAACGGCAGCGAATAATTGCTAAAATTAAGTAAACTCAGATTTTGCACATTTACTCAATCTACTATAAATATTTGAAAACAGAACCTCAACAGGACTGATGCGTAGTCACAGGTAATTGTATCAGTTATTTTACAAGTGCAGAAGTTATAAATCACGCTACTTTTTTAAAAGAAGGTTCAGCAAAATAACTGTAAAAAAAAAAAAAAACATTTTTATATTTTTAAAAGAATTCTATGCACAAAGGATGCATTTATTTGATCAGAACAGTAAAAACAAATAAAGCTAAAACAATGATATTGCGAAATGTTGAAAACTTCTGCTGCTTATATTTTTCTGGTAACCATTATACATTTTTTTCCAGCATTCTTTGATGAATAGACATGCAATTATTTGTGGTAAACATTTTTTGTAACCATTTCTAACCTCAAACTTCCGAGCAGCGAGAGAGTGAGAAAGACAGAAGACCGTATGTAAAGCGCTATTTTATCAGACGAAACGTGCCTATGATTACTGCTGATTCTCAAGCATGCGCTGGATGCATCTAACACGCTGTGCACAAAAGGATTACGCTGTCACACCCCCGGGTGCTTGCAATCAAGGCAGTGTTTATTGCATCAGGAAGATTTATTTTTATTGAGCTGCTCATTAGCAGGGTTTAATCAGAGCCCTATCTTATGACTGTTCTAACACTGATATCGCATCGCTCATCAGCCGGGCCTGAGAAAAAGCAAACAAACTCGATCCGTCCCCTCGGCAACTCTCAGCCTCTTCTCCATCACATACAAGGACGACACTGTGAATATGAATTGATCATGTAGAGATATGCAATGACACGTGAATATTACCAGCAAACATACTTAAATGCAGCAAATGCAGGCATGTGCTCGGACTGTGAGGGAATAGGCCTATATTTACAGTTCTAATTATTAGGTCTTTTTTGCACACAAAAGCTATTCTCATAGCTTCATAAAATGCTGATGCCACATGGACAATTTTAACAATGTCCTTACTAACTTTCTGACCTCGATTGTGATAGTTGCTGTCTACGCAAAGTTAGAAAGCTCTCAGATTTAATCAAAAATAAATAACTTAATTTGTGTTCTAAGAGAAAGGTCTTTTGAGTTTGCAATGATATAAGGGTGGGTAATTAATAAGTGAACTAGCAGTAAAACACAGAAACAAAAAAAAACAACAGACATTTGAAGAACAGGCATACGACAGCGCGATGGACAAAGAGCCACGAAACCGTGAATTACAATGCAACTGAGTGATTTATTACGTGAACACAAATTCATAATTTTACCTCTTGGATATCTGGCCTGTAGTTGTATTTCATGAAATGCATTATAATTAATATTTATTTTTAGATAGCAGACAGTTATGCTATATTTGGAGTTAAATAGCATGAGAAACACCTCAATAACGATCATAACCAGATGCTAGTTATCGTATTTTTTAAGTTTTTAGTCTTTTTGCAATCTTTCTCTCCCTGTAGGAAGTAAATGAGTTTTAGTGGAGACTGCCCATTAAAGGTGCTCTATCCGCTCATGAAAGACAACACAGAGGCTGCAATACCAAAAGAAACACTTTGGGCATCACAACAAAAACAAACTTTGGCAAAACAGTCGGCAAGAAGAGGTGTTTAATGTGCGCTAAACCCCACCTCTTCTTGGCGATTGGTTGGCCAAAGTTTGTTTGCGCGCGTTAAACCCCACCTCTTCTTGCCGATTGGTTGGCCGAAGTTTGTTTGCGCGCATTAAACCCCACCTCTTCTGGCCGATTGGTTGGCCAAAGTTTGTTTGCGCGCGTTAAAGCCCACCTCTTCTTGCTGATTGGTTGGCCGACGTTTGTTTTTCTTAGTGTTCCACAGAATTACACAGGAACAACATGTATAGGAGTAAATGCCAGAATTTTCAGTTTTGAGGAAACTACTCTTTTTACCATGATTGTTTGATTTTCCCTTTAGGGGAAAATTATTGCAGCTCACAAGTTTCCATGAGGACTTCAGAGACGCTCTTCCCTACTGGTTAAACAAAGCCTTTAGCACCACAATGGAGAGAGTGGAAAAAGCTGTGCAAGTGGATCAGGTAAGATGCTCCAAAACACTTTTTTTTGTATTCCCATTTAGCAAAAAAATAACAACAGCTGAAGAGAACTACTCAATCTTTCTCTCTTTTCCAGTTGCAGCCGCTGCAGATGGGGGGAGTTCCCATTAAGAACAGCTCTTCTGCAGTGGACATTGCAGCTTGTTTGCATCCTGTTGCTCAGCTCTGGGAACAGTTGAGCTGGCCTGACTCGGAGGAGGCCTTCATGCTTATGGTCAAGCTCACAGAGGTACGCTCACACAAATAGTAGCATTTCATTGAATTGTGGAATGGATAAATATGCTTTCTTTGTTACAGGATGTGTGTAAGATTGCATCAACGTACTGTCAGATGCTGAAGGCTCGAGTGAAGGAGCTCTCTGTGGACTCAGATCGTGAAAGTGCTATCAAAATGGTGAGCCGATGATGATATGTGGTGCTGCGTGGTCTTTAACATTTGTGTTAAGTTTGATCATCTGCATGTTTTACACTGACTTCTCATGGTTTGTGTCCGTTTAGCTGTGCGTGGTGGTGAATGATCTAGAGCATCTGCACACAGTTTTGACACGTCTACCACAGCAGCTAAACTGGGCGGGGCTCCGGGAACGCACTCGAAACGTGATTGGAGACACTCAGTTCCAGAACACACTTCCATCGCAGCTGCAGCACACACAGTCAGCCCTGAATCGAGAGATCCGCTCTGCAGTTGAAACACTCGGGAAGAAGGTAGCATAACTGTGATCACAGCATCAGTTAAAGATTCAAGTAGTGTTACAACATCTCTCACTTAGGCCCACATAAACACTTCCTTAGAGGGTGCGATAAGACATTTTTATAACAAGCAGAACAAGCGCAACTTTGCTACTATATCAACTAGTAATACCTGAGTACACTTTATTTTGATATTCCTTTAAAAAAATTATATTGGTTGTAAAGGTCAAATTTGTGAACATTAAAAAACAAATGCAACCTTCCGTTGTCAAACACATTTACACACTACCTCAGAAACTATAAAAAAATTTGGATGTGGTTCGATTGTCTGCCTTTTTGCAGCCGTAGCATGCATTTTGTTGATGAAGGGATGATGAATAAGCATAAAAACACACGCAAAAATTTCTGACTCAATGGGCAAGGACCTTAAGTGACTTCGCAAGTACTAACTGTATCCTTAACCAGTCTACTAATACCGTAATGACACCTAGTTAGATCATACATAGTTGCACAGTTAGTAGATCTAAAGCTGACTCAAAATCAAATGCAATGGTTTCTTGTGTCTCGTTTTAGTTGAACACAGCCATTGAAACACATGTTCTCAACATGGCCTCGCGTCAAAGGCTTCCCTCCAGATCTACTGAGGATGTAAGAGCAATGTTTAATCAACCTGAATCATAAAATTACATTTTTCTGAACCATTGCAACACTGATCGTCTGGCTTCTCTTATTTCCAGGCCGTGGTTCCTTTGATGAAATATCTAGAGAAAGAACTGCAGTATATGAATGAGAATTTGGTCCAGGAGAATTTTAATAGGTATCTTAATGCTTTTTCAACCTGTCTATATCTGTATATTTTGGTTGTCTTCACTTTAGTTGATCATCAGTTTTTGATGTGTCTCTTTCAGTCTTCTTACTCCGTTGTGGATGAACTCAGTTAAGATTCTGCATCAGATTTCTCTAAAGGAGGACAGTAACCTGGTTTACTTTCAGAGATTACTGTACGCACTGCAGGTTAGTCTTTCAGCTAACTGTAACTGGACTCATACTGTTCAGAGACCCAAATGCCCCTCAAATTTTGTTTGGTTCTGTGAGACTTCGCATTTTCCACAGAGGACCACATAGTAACACGTTCACTTAATCAGAACACCTTAGCAACACCTTGGCAGCCACCTTATATTTTCTTCAGAAATGTACTTTTCTGTGTTTCTTCTCCGGCAGTGCTTAGAACAGTGTTTTCATGCCGAAGGGAATGGACTGTCTCTTGAAACGCTGCATACAGAGGAATATAAGGTCAGTGTTATTTTACGTTCTTCACATGCTGTTTTTCTTTTTCATACATGAGCATGATTTGATTTTTGTTTCCTCAGACGCTACGGGCAAACCTAACACAAAACTCTTTAAGCTGTAATCAGCTGATAGAGAAGTTCTTTGAGAGAAAAGTGTGGGAACAGGTGAGGAAATCACCCAGATCTGGAAATCATCCATAAGACCCAACGAAGTGTTACTGACCTGGATTTGTTTACGTTTCCTACAGAAAGTGTTTAATGGAGAAAAATACGGAGCTGTTACTCTCATCACCTCATACAAACGCTCAGAGAACAAACTGCTTGTAGAGGTTCTCAATGCTGTCAATCTAATCCCTCTCGACTCAAACGGTGAGAAGACAAACACATTTTACACTACGCTGGTTACTCTGTAGACTTGATAGAAGAAATTGGGAAATCAAGACCTAGTAGGTCTAGTATCTATTGTGCTCGGACACGCCTGTACTTGAAATGATCTGAATGTTTATAAAAACTGCGTTTTGTCCATTACAGGTTCCAGTGACCCTTTCGTTCAGCTGTCTCTAGAACCGAAGCACATGTTCCCTCAAGTAGAGCTGCGATCCACCAAAATCAAAAACTGTGATCTCAACCCGTTGTTTGAAGAGTCTTTTGAATTGTACGTAAACGTGTGGTTTCAGTTCATTTTTAGTATCCAAAGTCACACAAACACCTTTTTCTCCCATAGCTTTTATGAGGATTAACAAAATATCAAGAGTGGAAGCATGGAAGCTTATTTCCAGCATGGAATAAAAAATATATATATATATTTAAATAAAGGCAATGAAGGTAATCTCTTGTGAGTGAGATGTTAACTTAACGATGTGAAATATAAATGATAAATTCTAAGAAACGTGACAACTGTGAGATACAAACTTGCAACTGGGGGAAAAGTTGTCATTTATTTTATTCCACTGCGAAAAAAAGAGAATTATAATTTTAAAATTCTTAAATAAAAAGTAGCAGTGACCTTGTTTATATTTTAATTTCATGGCAGAAATAAGCTACCATATAAAAGTCCTCCCTCTTATTCTTAAAGTCTTCTATTTAGAAACCACACAATCAAAACTTAAGTACATGCCACACACACATTTCTTTTGTGGAAAGCCGCATTACCTGTGTTCACTCATTAGACAGCATCTTAGCATTTTGCACATCCCAAAAAAGGAAAGAGCAAATGCAAACTGTTAAACTGAATAGATGTGACTGGCTTTAGATTGTTGTTTTATGGTTGTAATTCTCTCCTCTGGGGGGCACAGTATCCTTTCCTTGGACCAGTGCCAGTCTCCTGGAGCATGTTTGATGGTAACAGTGCTGGACCATGACACTTTGAGGAGCGATGATTTCGAAGGCGAGGCGTTCCTGTCTCTTAAAGCGGTGCCAGGAGTCGGAGGTGGACAGAACAATCCCACACCAGCACAGATCCGCTTACCTTTGATGCACCCCAAACCCAACAGTAGGTCACTTACACTGTTACACACACAACATTTGGTGCATTAAGAAACTAATCATCAGTACTGTTTACGTAAAACTGTTTACAGGTAGATCGTGCTTGTTTCACAAAGATAATAATGGGAAGTTGGAATAAAAAAAGATCAACACTTATTTTTTTAATTCAATTAAATTGATTAAAACTGACAGTAAAGACAGGATGTGTGTGTGTGTGTGTGTATATCATACAATTTCTATTAATCAAAAAAACTAAACAAAAACAATATTGATTATAATAATACACGTACCTTAAGCACCAAATCAGCATAATTTCTGAAGGATCATGTGACACTGAAGACTGGAGTAGACTACTGAAAATTCAGCTTTGCATCACAGTAATAAACTACATTTTTAAATATATTAAAATAGAGAAAAACATGTTTCAATACACACATCAATAGCTACTTGTATCTACATTTTTTTATTGCTTTATATATTCAAGATGTCATATGTAGCAATTCAGTATGACCTCATGCAATCTCTCTCTCTCTCTTTTTTTTTATAGGTGAAAACACCTTGAGGTTACTCGAAGCCAGAAAAGGCGAGAGAGAAGCTCAGGCCTTTGTTAAATTACGCAGACAAAGAGAAAAGAAATCTCAAGAAGTCTAAGACGACAAAAAAAAAAGAATGAAAACCAAGTGAACATTATATGTTTTCCTTTTCTATTATTTGTTATTAAAATATTATTTAATGTATTATTGTAAGGAAGTGTAACCATGATATTGTTATTATCTGATATAAAAAATTAAACGTACAACATTTTCATCCAAAAATATACATCTGTTTATTGTCTTTTACAAAATCAGACTGAAACACTGTATATGAACATGATTTCTGAATTCACAGTCAAGCTCTGTTTCAAAGGAAGTCATCTGTTGAGCATCCTATATAACTGTGCCTTCAAACTGAATTCAAATTAAATCATCTAAATAAACTGAAACACACTGAAGTCAAGCCCTCTTCGACAGCCGTAGCTTATGCTCTCATGTTTGCTAATCAGTGCACATGAATTATTCTCTTCTCCACTGGTGTTGGACATAAAGCGCCTCTATGTTAATGGAAAGCTGCAGTTGGAAACGTGCTGTTGGTTTAGTAAACAGGCAGATTATTTAATCAATGCATTAAATAAAATATGAACATTATATGAATTGAAGGGAGTGTCTTACACTCCGGTTTACCATGACTCCTACAAAAAAAACCTGAGAACAAAAAAGCTGCAAAACCGTATTTATTTTCCATTTTGCTGTAGAGCACTTCCCTGGAATTTCTCTTTAAAAAATCCTATGAATTGTAAATTTCCTATATGGCTACTATCTATACTAAAATCTGTATTAATTACGAAATCTCCCCATGTCTGAAAAAAATCATTTCAGCTGCACTGAAGATGCACAAACTGCATTTCTACTGTAAACATTTCAGAATGTTCTGGAAAGCCATTCTGCATTTCGATTTAAACACATTAAAAACAAAACGAACAGATTGTCTTACTATACTGTATATGTGTATGTGTTATGCTTCTATATAAAGCATATAGGGAATATGGGATTTTGGTATCATGATCATCTCTTAAATATTTCCTGAAAAACTCTAAATGTGTTGTCATGTCAGCACTAACTTATTTATTAGTGCTAGATCAGATCTTAATACTAATACAAGTTATATTTGCTCTGTTCCCATTTAAAAGACATGGAAAATGATTACAATGAGGCATAAGCTTATTATGTTTTTTCACCCGCACAATAAACATCAAAATATCATAAACTGCTGATGCATGTCAGTTTCTCTAGTAATTTTCTTGCTTTTTGAAAATATAATGGTCCCTCTGAGGTCTAGAACTGACTGCATGTTAATGTAAAGAATATGGTATGGTGCGTCTTATTGATATGGTCAATATTAATCAAACTAGATCCTATTTATCAATTAATTCTCAGCTTTTAGCTGAGATAAGGCTTTGGGTTCTGTGGGATACATTTTGTCGCAGTTGCAATGAGAATTTGAGATCCAGTGAGGGGTCAGGGTTTGTGTCTAGTGTGTGGATTATAGCAGTTTAGGATTATGACTGGGGGATGTTCATGCTCTGTTGGTGTTCGATGCACAGTGGGCATTCTGTTGACGCTGCGCATCGCTCACAGTGTAGGCCATGTTGGCATGGCAACGTCACTGATCCCATCTCATCGCAAGATACACAATATAATCTCTGCTTTCTGAACACAGCCTGAAAGAAGAGAGGAGAGAGATTCAATCCAACATGCCTTATTATTAGTCTGATTGGACTCTATTGGTGCATTAAATTATTAGGTGAACCTTAAATAAATGTCTAGGTCATATTTTAATCAAAAGGAAAATAAAAAAAGATTACATTTTCGTTAGCAAATAAACCTAATTTGTTCAGGAAAGTAATTTTATTTTCATACCAATAAAACATTTCCCCTCTTTCATTAAAAAGAATTAAAATTTAATCCTAACAATTTTCACATTTTCAAGTAAATGTCATGATCATATTTGTTATCCAGAGCAAAATGAATAAACCATACATACAAGTTAAACATTTGTCAATTTAAATAAGCCTAAATTTAAAAATTAGACTTGAATATAATAGAGCAATGCCTATGTACGTAAAAAAAATAAAAATTATATAATATATATATATATATATATATATATATAAAAATAAAAAATTAAATAAAAAAGCCTTCCCTCAAAATAACTTATTTAGAAATATTTTAAAGCAGATTTGTAATTAAAATTAATATAAAGTGAAATTTTTATTTATAATAAAATATAATATATTATATGTAATTAATTAATTAATTATTTTTAAACATTATATTCTTGAATGGATAAATATAAGTTCTTATTTTTCGTCCTTTGATTTTTGAATGAAATAAAACAGTTTGATTAAGGGATGCATCAGTTGTGTGTGAATTACCTGTTCTACAGTGCGTAAGCAGGAGCAGATTTGTGCCTGCAGGCTGCAGATGGAGCTCAGTGGAAGTCTGTGCAGTAACTGTAGCTGGTGAAGCTGGAGATGTGGGTTTTCTGCATGCCGCAGGCTCTCTAGCGCCTCCTCCAGGAAAGCGGCTTGCTGTTGCGCATCCACTTCACCCTGCCGCGCTCGCTCCGCCTCCATACCCAGCTGCCCCGCCAACAGACGAGCGTCCTCTGCGTCTGCCTTTAAGACCGCCAATGACTGCAGCAGGTAACAGAAAACATGGTCTAAACATTAACCATACTACAGTTCACCAGATCATCGGAGTGAATTATTAAGTCTATGTTATGAGCGGATTCTGTCCCAGAGAAATGCAAAAAATATACTTTTTAAAATTTATTCGAAATTTAAATAAAAATTGACATTTTAAGATTAATTTCACCAGGCCCTGAGCTGCCACATTTTTAGTTGACCTTTACTCGAGGTGTGTTCCAAAACAGATCTTGATATTAATTCTAAAAAAACATATATACATAAAAATGTGTGTATGTGTGTGTAAATTTTATATATATATATATATATATATATATATATATGAATAAATAATACATACAATAACACACATATATACACATATTATTACTACTGTGCACTTTGTATTATTTTTTGTTTTATTACTTCAGAATTCATGATTCATGTTAAGTCTTAAAGACAGGGACCAAGTCATCCTGATCCATTTCTCAGAAACCCTGACTAACATCAGAGCAAAACAATTTAAATGTTGAAAATAATGTGAAAATATGTTTCTGAATCTACAGTTCCTCATTCCTTTCACACAAGCATACACGCAAACACAGATGGAGTCTGACCTGAGCCATCTGTCTCCAGCTGTGGTCCCAGTGTTTCAGCACCCTGTGTGCCTCCTCCACTTCCTGTTTGAGACGTGACGCCTCTGTGTACATGCTCCCTGTGGAAAGCAGGGCAGGAGGGGTACCTGGCGAACTTTGGCCTGTCGGAAAATGTTCCCAAATACTGCTGCTCATGCCATTCAAACCTACAAAAACAAAACGAAGCCGTCATGTTTGACTGGATCTGCCACACACAATCTGTTCAGTTCATTACAGTGGTCTTGTAAACAAGAATGCTGACCTAGATATGTCACAGGAGCTCTAAACTCTTAAAGAAATTACAGCCGACATTAAAATGAACGAAAATAACACAAACCTAAAGATCCATGGGAGGTCCCCAAAAAGCTGCTCTCTGATTGGCTGGGTTGCGGCAACTGTGCAGAGAGGAATGGCGAGTGGTGGGCTCTGATTGGTGGAGAAGGTGAGGGCGATCTAAAGGCGGAGGGGCTACTGAGGGAGCCAGGGATGTTAACAGGCGCTGAACTCTGTAACTGACTGCCTCCTGAGGGAAATGATCGCAAAAACTGAGCTCAAGATGAATGCCAGTGCTGAATTTTATGACACAGCAGTTTACAACAGAATCTTTTTTTTTTTTTTGATACGATTGTAAACTCGTCACCGACCTAACATGAGGCCCATGCTGGGTAAAGATGAACTCTCCAGACTTCTCTCAAAAGCTGAGACTCCAAAGTCGTTAAGGTCTAGATCATCCAATGCAGACTCTAGTCAAAAGCAGAAATTATGAACATATTAATAAAACAACAACAATTCTTAGAACGACATTTTGTGTTCCATAGAAGAAAATAAAATTAATTTGGAATGAAAAAGAGTATTTAAAATGAATCATGCAACATGATTTACTAGTATTATTAAAGTAAATATAGTATTATAGTTTAAGCAAAAGGTAAGCTGCGCTGGTTATTATGGAAATGACATGTTGCATCTGTGTTCTTTAATGTGCAACTTGTCACTAAATCATCTGCAAAATTTTCACCTCCCGTTGCTGATTTTATTTGTCCTGTTTAGTAAATCTAGCATAAAATAAACTATTTCCCACTCACCCACAACAGACTCCACTGTGTCACTTGTGGGGTAGAAGGGAAGAGCGTTGGCATTCATGCCTGAGGACGGGCCGGGGGGTGCAGGGCTGGGTGGGGTGGCTGCTAGACTGGAAGGTATGCTGGAAGACATACTGAGAGGACTGCCGACAGGCAGAAACACCAACAAATCCTGAAAACACAACATGGAATAAAGCAAAGGGTGCTTGGCCGAGTTGTTATTTTCATTCATGTCTGTTATGAAACAGTAGCTTCAGTACCTGTTTGCTGTGCATGGATGAAATGTCTCTGCTCCGCTGTTCCATTGAAAAACTTCTATGTCTGGCCTGTATGAAAAATATGAAAGTTGTTTTTTATTTTATGGATTATTTGTATGCCTGATGTCAATCCTTTGTCCAAGAATCCAATTCATTCAAATGTCATTCAAAAAAAGATTTAGTTTTGTCTTATAGTTATTGAGATATAGTAACATTTAAAACGTTTGGGGTAAGCAATAGCTTTTATTTATTTTTAAATTAATAAACAGAATGCATTAACTAGGGTTAGGTACCGAAACCCGGTACCATTATGGCACCGGTACCTAAGTAACCAGTATGTACCGAATCGAATCAAAACGCGGATTTCGGTGCCTCATTTCGGTGCCGTGCCTAACGACAAACCCAATATATCTATGGCGGCAAATCTATGGCATTAATAAGCGAGCGCACCATTGATGCTGGCGCACGC
>JAUCMU010000021.1:12738051-12753646 GCA_032275025.1 Enteromius treurensis | reverse complement strand
GTTTTGTGTGTAGAGTTTTGACATAATGGGCCAAATTGTGCAAAAAGTGTGTAAGCAATAGGCAAAAACTGTAATTGTACCAGAGCAATGGCAACTTGTTCAAAAGAATGAGTTATGTTTTATGATCTGCACAAGAGACTAGATGATGTGGAGGTAGAACAAGAAGTTCTGAGAATTTCATTTCTGATCTGAGAAATAGACAGAAGCCGCTGAGAAAAACTGTAAACTGACCTTGGTCCCTTTATCTCCATCGAAGGTTCTGATTGGTGTGTGATAAATTTTGACTCCTAGTGTTTCCACCTGGTGTTCCAACTGAGCTCAAGCTGTGCAGAACTGAGTGAACAATTTTGAATGCTAGTGTTTTCTAAATGACCACGTGGTGTAAGCACTGAAAAATGTAGGGATTTGTGTGTTGAGTTTTGCAGTAACAGTTCAACAAATTTGACTCATGTGTCAAAGCAGGGAGTAGTGTGTAAAGTTCAGGGAAATGGGTGTGCTTTAAGAAAAATAGAGTATGGTTTTGAAATTTTAGTTTAAAAGATTGGTTATAGTGTTTTAGCAATCGAGAAAAAATGTAATACACAGCAAGCAAAGTAAAAAAATCTTACAGGGCTACAGATTAAAAAACATCAACTCATATCAAAAAGCCCTTTGTTTATGAAAAAGATTTTGTACTTTGCTTGCTTGCTTGTACTTTAAGGCAGCCGGATTTCGGGAAGTGAGGTTAACTACTGTAGTTATCTCCCTTTTTTAAGAATGGTAGTTGTTATTGCCAACTTTGTTTTAGCAGCATTCTTCAAAATTGTATTGTCGATTCCACAGAGGAAAGAATCTAATATAGGTTTGGAACAAAAATTATTAAACAATAAAATGTCTTTTTCTTTATGGGTTATTGCAGAGCAAATGCAGATTTGGAGATTTTATTGAAAAACTAGACTATGAACAGAAAATAATATCACAGAAGCATCACAGAATGCCTCCAAGACAATATTATACAGTAAATACTCTCAGGAAATTACTTTAACCACAGTTATGTTGTACATTAATGTGAAGTTAGAGGATGAACAGACAGTCTCTGGGTTAACAATGAATGAATCCTGCTTCGAATCTCTTTAGTTTTCAGAGAGTAGAGAATGGGATTTACACAGGGTGTTATGAGGGACGACAAAGACAAGCTTACCAGACCTACACTTGGGTTCCAAATAATTCCAAAAAATGTAAAACAAAAGATGATTACAATAGGAATGAAGAAAAGGGCCACTAATATGAGGTGCTCTAAGCACGTGGCCAGTGCCTTAAAACGGCTCTGATTTTTTTTCATTCTGAATACGGCAGTCAGTATACACATGTAGGTCAAAAAAATTAAAATCAAAGGTACAGTAATAAAGACTATAGTTAAAGCAGTGGCGAAATTCCACTGAGATGTCATATCACCACAAGCAAGTATTAAAACAGGAGCATAATCGCAAAAATAGCTGTTGACCTCAAGAGAGCCACAAAAGGACAGGGTTGGGATGGATATAACAGCATAGAGAATTAAAACAATACAAAACAACCAAACTGCAATGATTATATAAGCCATTCTGGTGTTTGTGTTAACAGACTCTTGTCTTAAAGGGAAACAGATCGCAATGAACCTGTCATAAGCAAGAATACATAAGGAAAATGGTTCGAGGGATAAAAAAGTGTAGTAAGTGTACATCTGCACAAGACACAGTTTGAACGGCATAAAATTGTCCTGAACAATGTAAGTCTTGATCATTCCAGGCATAAGAGAGGTGCAGATAGCAATATCAACCAAAGCCAGATTAGCAACAGCCATGAACTTTGGGACATGCAGACGCTGATCATAGAAAATAATTGCAATCAGAAAGACATTGCACATGACTGTGATCACATAAAGCACCGTGAGGAACATGACATAGATATCACTGTAAGGCATTGAACTCAAGCCAACAATGTAAAATCCTGTAGGTGTTATGATGGAGTCGTTGCTGCTTTGCATGGCTGTCCTTTTTTTACGACTCAGCTTCCTTGCAGCGTGCTTTGCTTTTAGTGGATGAGAAGCAAGATGCCTGAGAGAAACAGTCACAAACAACCTGACCATTACAAAATTACCTTTACAATCAGTTTTATTTCAGGTCATCAACCCATATGACATTCAACAAGAAATATTCCAGTCAAAATCTGCATTTTCGTATGTTACAGTGATTGTATAAATGATAATTAACACATACATGAAAAAAAGGTTGTAGAGGTCTGTGTATAACAAACCACAGTTTTTGTCTCTGCTTCACAGTTCTGCAGTAGATCACTGTGAATCCTGATTGTGAACTGGAAAACATTTTGGCCAATATATTGGACAATTTTTCCTCCAGAGGTGTCATTAAACTGGAAATACAGTACTGTAGTCTTTAGAGAAAAGACGTTCATTAGCACTTTTTTTCTTAATATGAGATTAATGGTGGTATAAATAGTTGCTTTAAGTGTCACTAATTAGTCTGCTTAATTTTGTGAAAAAAATTTTGTAACAATAAAAACAGGAGGCCCAAAGTTGGCTTTATGCAAAACAGGGCAAAATCATATAACTAAAAATATTATTGAGCCTTGAACAGAGGATGGGCTGTATCTCATCTCTTAAAAAATATCCCATTGATTCCATATGAGGTTTAGGCATGATGGCTGGTCAATCACAGTAATATCATGGTCAGCATCCACATGGAACTGGTTTTGGCACTGTGGGAAGGTGCTAACCAGGCCGTGCACAGACCTTTTGAGGGGCATATAAAAGGTATCTTTAAAACTAATAACAACAACACTCTTCAGTGAGCCATGATGTTTATGACCTCACTGGGATGTCCCTCTTAATGGCTATAGGGAGAAAGCATATCCTTTCTAAATTGTATTTTGCAATAGCTTGGCATTAAACAGTGCAAATACACCTGGCCTTCTAGTAAAGTTAGCTTTACCAATTTGCCTCCTGGGTTGTTGTCTGTGCATTTGTCCTGTGTTTGTGAATTGGTTGTACTCTCTCTGTTATTTAGTTGTGTTAGATGTTTATTTTCTTTTTTTCTTTGCTTTGCATACATGCAGATTACACTCTGAATGATCAAATATATAGAATGCACAGTGACCTGATGATTCTCATTCTTCTTGTGTAAAGTTTTTTTTTTAATTATTATTATCTAATGCAACATTTTTACAGTAGTAAACCATGTTTTTCTATTTTCATACAAGTAAAGATGAGTGGGGATTATACGATCCTAGATTTTTTTTTTTTAGCCAGCAAACACATAATATAATAACATCGTAAACTTGAACCTACCATGCTGTGTGACAATAGGCTATATAATATGATGAAATTTTAATAAAGTACATCATTTAATTTACATGCATAAGCACATTCAACAGATAGCCATAAAATCAAAATAGAAATTTCTTATAATGTATTTTGGCTAGCTGACAAGGATCACTCAGTAACTTTGTGTCAAACTCAAATAAAGTTACACAGCGGGTTTTTGACCAGCTAATGTGTGCAATTTGTCCATTATTAAAAGGACATCACATTACGTCAACATCAAACTGGTGTGGTGATGCATTATATGAACCTTTATAGATATATTAGTGTTTATTTCATAAAGACAACGCTGCACTTATTCAAACAACAAGATATTTTACCGTTACAAGACGAAGACGTTCATCTGCTTCTGCTCTGTCATGACTGATGTGCGCTCAGGGGACGGAGTTGTCAAGTTTCCTTACAGTTTGAGCGGTTCTACGAGATACGCTTTTTAATGCCTTTAATTGGTTAAATATTTGTTAAAAAGACAAACAAGCGTAAAGGGTTACCAACTGTATTGATTTATAAAAAAAAAAAATCTCCCCCCAAAAAAGGGCACTTCCGAGTGTAATTACAAAAAGGGCATGTGCTCTGCACAGGTTGAGCCCTACCTGTGCACGTGCCTGGCAGCACATATGTATGCTTTAAAGTATTTGACGTAATCAGCCTTGTTTACATCCGGGTGAAAGCACGCTCATGTGCGTTGTTTGCGCATAAAAGGAAAGCGTTCTCGTCAGTGTTGCCAGATTGGGCGGTTTTCAATTTGTTTGTGCGGGTAAATATTGGCTTTGGCGGGTGGACAAAATTTGGGCGGGTTTCGGGTCATTTGAGAGGTTTCCAAACATATGAATAATATAGACTAATTAGTTAACATACAAGCCCAAGTGTGCATGCCGCGTCCAATCAGTCATCATCACTATTAAACACACGCACGCTGCAAAAACTGCTGGTTTTGAAGTTGAGGTCTCCCTCACAACATGAATTACACCTGTTGAGGGAGAGATGACATGGAGACTCTTATCACTGCCACCTCGAAATCAGAGCACAGTTAAATAAAAATCTACACGAACCTGTCTTTTCTCTTTTTATATGGTTCAGATTAGTTTTGAAATCTGCTGCACTTGTTACTTTCGACTGTGCAAGTTTTGTATAATGTTCAATGTAAACTTCAGTCTTTCTAGTTCTGTGTGAAATTATAGAGTGAAAGGTAATGCATCAAATAATTATAGTTTTGACTGTCATGTATGGAGATAGCATGATCACTATATTGGACACTTTTTTGCATTTGACTGTAGACATTAAAAATGATGCAGTTTTTTCGAGGGCACCGTTTGTGTGTGTGTGTGTGTTTTTTTTTTTTTTGCCTTTTGCCTTTTGACTATACTGCTTACATATTTTTTAGATTTGGTTGGCTAATTCTCTTTAATCTATTTTCTCCGATTTATCTAGCATTATGTTAATGTTATTTTGCAATCCTAATTCTATTTTATGGAGTTAAAAATGTCTCTTATGAACCTTGATTTACTTTCGATCACATCGTTTTGATAGTTAAAATTTTGGGCGGGTATTTGTGAGGTTTTGGGCTGGAAATCGTCCATCCAATCTGGCAACACTGCTTAAAACCCGCCCCTGTTGAAGAAAGGAATTTTGAAGCTGGGATGCTGGTTGGAGCTGGTTTATGCTGGTTCTTAGCTGGTCTTGTGCTGGTCCGACCAACTTAAAACCAGCAAAACATACATAATCAGCATATGCCGTTTTTTTAACAACTGGGTAATTTATTGTTAAAATTTATTCTTGTTTATTAAATTAAATTTTAGTTTAGCTCGTTTGGATCCCGAAACAAAAAAATGTTGCAAACCTCTTCTACATTGGCCTGAAATTTCTCTTCAAATCATCAGAACGGCTTGTTTAAATGTGCGCAAAACATGCATGCTAGCTATCTCTCGTTACCAACATGCACTGCTAACCGAGCAGCAAGCCTGTTCTCTTCAGCTGCGTGCCCACAACAACAACAACAGCTGATCAGTACAACCTTAAGTGTATGATAGCATATAGGATGTGAAACGTACCTTTAAGTGTTTCGATTAGTGGGTCTTTTGCAGGCATTATTGTAAACGCGCAAATTCCGCGACATTCATCCAGCCGCACTGAAAGCAAATACTAATAACCTGTCATCAGAGGTTTGTTTTCTCAAGGTTGGTTCGTGAGTGAATTGTGAAGCACATTCGGTGGTGACAGCTGCCATAAATGTACATTAGAGAGTCTCTACCGCCCCTTTGTGAACACATATGATAGGATGGTGATGAAGAAGATGATGGTGGCGCCCTCTCTATTAATTCAATAATCAACTGTACAGATGCTGTATAGTCGCTCCCAGAAGGCTACAAACTGGAAGAATTTGTTTTGTAATAAATAAAAATAAAGATAATAAATCTATTATATAACTATTATATAATAAAGCGCGTTTTTCTCTTTTATCTTGTGCATTATCTACTATTGTTAGCTTTATATTATTATTTTTTGTACATGTCATATCTCCAGTTCAGAATGTTACATTTTAGACTTGAATAAATAAAATGGCAAGCTTCACTGTCAATATTTTCTTGTTTGAAAATGATGCACAATAAAACTTTTTATTCACAAATTATATTTACCATATGTCTCCTGCAGAAACACCTGTGCCTGTCCAACTGACACTATGGTGTTATATATAGGGCTATAATTGTCAGTTTTCCTCATATGTGTAAGGAGGCATGAGAGCAGAGATTAACTGAATGTTGAAGTGTTCTGTTTTATTAAGAGTTTTCATAGAAACGGCGTCATTGTGAATCAGTGTATGTACAGACACAGCACATCTACAGAAGACTGCCTTTCTTATTGATTCACGACATTAGGGAATTCATCTTCATCAGCCCATAGTAGTCACTGGTTGTAGTAAGTGCTTTTTAAATGACCATTTCAGCATTTAGTCAAGTTTAAAGCTTATGTAGTTACCTTGGTTACTGGTACAGAAAAATTATGCTGTAGTAGGTATACCGATAGTATTTTAAATATTCAGGTTTGGTCTGTGAATCTAAGGAATAGTTTACCTGAAAATTAAAATTTGCTTATATATATATATATATATACATATTCCCCCTCAGGCCATCCAAGATGCAGATGTCAGACTCTGTTGACCTCTGTATTGATCCCCATGTGTCCGCCCTTGCCCATATTTGGTCCTGTGTTTCCTGTCCTAGTTAAGTTGTTTTCCCCCATGTGTCCTTGTCAGTGTTTGTATTCAAGTGTCTGTGTTTGAATCCCCAGCGTTGGTCCTTAAGTGTCAACCCAATGTTGGATCTGTTCCTGTTTGCTTTGTTCAATAAAACCTGTTCTTCTTCAAGATCTGTGCCTTGTGTGCTACCTGCTAGAGAGCCAGCGTGACAGCAGATGAGTTGGTTTCATCATCAAAACGGATTTGGAAATATTTTGCATTACATCATGTATCCTCTGCAGTGAATTGGTGCCATCAGAATGAGAGGTCAAACCGCTGATAAAACCATAACAATAAGTAATCCACATGATTCCAGTCCATCAATAATTGTCTTGGTGTAAGTATCCATCATTAATACATTTTAAATGTAAAACTTTCACTTCTAGCCAAAACACAAGAAAACAAAATCTATTCCCTGTTTTCATCTTAAATCAAAATCCATAATTGTTTAGAAATGTATGATTCAAATTCACTGGAGAAAGCATTATTATGAATATAGAGGGCTATTACGGACATAAAAAATAAAAGTTTTGTGTTTTGTTTTTTTACAAACATGCAGCTTTTCACTTTACTTAATTTATGGACTGGGGTCATGTCCATTACTAAAGGTGAGTACATTTTCAGCAACTTTTAATTTTTGGGGTGAACTATTCTTGCAATATTTCAGTAAGAATCATACTTGAATGCTTGCAAAGCTAAACGATTCGAAAAAATCCATCAGCTTTCTTTTTTTACTTTTAATTTAAGCAAGCTGACAATTCCTTCAGTGTAATGTTGGGCCTTTGCTTGGCAGCAGTTAAAATGTACTTTTCTTGTTGCTGAAGAAAGCCTAAAGATCCTAATTGGACCTACTTCATTGAAGACACAAGTCTGCTGGGAGGCAACATCTCGGTTCAATTCTCAAAGCATGCTTTAACTCTCAAGTTCTTCCATTAGAACTGATTGGAAGCATGAGGTAAAGGACGGCTCCTACCTGTTACGTCCCAGTGTGAAGTCTAAAATGATGGAGCTTATGAAGGATGCAGCAGGATCTTTAGCAGTGCTAACGTTCAAGAAAAGTGCATACTGCTGAGGTGAATGCTGATTACTCACCTTTTCAGCCACAATGACACCGCAATGGAGCATATGTCAAGCAATCCTGACTATATTAATGGCAGAGAATTTATATTTACAGGGTTAGAGGTTTAGAACAAACCCTGAATCAATCAGTAAAGCACTGCAATAGCAAGCTTTCAAGTACAGTACAATGTGCAGGCTATCAGTGTGATTGTACTTTCCAACAACTAAACTGACAGCATCCATCTAGACAAAATCAACAGCTTTCATTTAAGCTGCGTCTTTTCTTTCACCTCTTCCCCTGAGAGATAAGGTGACAGAACTACTGTAGTCAAGAGATTAAACCTGAATTAAAGAAATACTTCACATGTGTTGTTCTGTACACTGAATTTTGAGCAAGCACATAGCAGCCTTAACTCAACTCTGTAAGAAGGCTAATGACTTTAGTCATTGTATGACCAGTTTAAATTGAAATAAAGCTGAAATAAAATATAGATGGATACTGTAGATGGAAAACCAAAAGTTTAAATCTAGTTTGCCAACTAAAAATATTTAAATAAAAATAAAGATGGAAAACTAATAATAATGACAAAATTGCATAAAAAAATAACTGTAACAGTAAATTACAATAGTTGTTTTATTATTGAAATTGGCATACAAAGATGTATTATCCATGTAATGTTTTATGTTAGAGGGTCATCCAGCATCACAGCTCAGTTAAGGAATAAGAAATTAAAGAGTCACATTTTTATGATTTCAAGTCAGTACAGCTTGCTCAACCATCAAGCCCCTCCTCCACTGCAGATTCTACCCGGCAACATATTCTCATATAGCCTCTACCATTAATAATTCAGACGTTTGGCTTCATTTATTCACCTTTATGTGAATCCTTTATTTTTGTTATTTTGTGAACCACAAAAGGAGATACTGATACAACTGTAGTGCATTGTGATTTATTCCATCACACCAGCAATTGCGCTCTAAAGGCTCTTGCAAACAGAAGGTGAGTAAAAGTGGACTAACTTGTTTAAAAGAAGATATTTCAGGACCCATTCTCTTTATTCTTCCTCTGACTGCATTGGATTTCCATTTACTATCCATTCGGTGTCAAAGCTCAGATCAGTGTTTGGCTCCTGATGAAGAGCTGAGCTGTTGACCGGGAATAGGGAACATGGGAAGAATAATCATGGAGAGCAGACGAGCATCATCCTTGGTGGAGAGCCAGAATTGCTTTTGGAGTGGCCAAAGCTGCATACAGCAATCAGTTTGACTGCAGAGTGCTTCTTAAAGAAGAACCCTAAGTATATGGTTCAAGGGCACCCAAGTCTGCACAATTACATAGTACACGAAGAGACTTTTGACACCTATGAAGGACGCTGAAATAAACATATTCAAATTCATTGACCTGTTTCTTTTTGCAATGTTACTTAAAAAAAACAAGCTACTTACCAGAATGGCGACAGAGGGTGCTTTACAAAGAAGAGGCGCTTAGAAATAGATGCCCTCATACATTTTTTAGCACATGAGCAGCGTCATGGGAAGTATACAATAACCACTGGTTAATCTGGTTAAATAGTGATTGTACAATATATACTTACGTCAGTCGTTAAATGAGGCTGCAACACTGGGCTTTTTCCACTGATGGAGCAAATCAGAGCTCACATATTACCCACAAACTCTCTAAGCAACAGCTGAGCTTAAAGCAGCTACACATGAGAACCAGCCAACTGCCACATTCCCAGTAAAGCCAGATGCAGAGAGAACCAAGATAAGTGGATGTTCTTGCGTGGATCTGTTTTGTAACAGCTTGAAAGATTCTACTGTATACATTCTGTTGCTTGGAAAGATCAACCTGTATTTTTCACTGCGGATTTACTTGTAGACGATAGTTTATTTATTCGTTCTTAATGCTTTTCAGGTATTTTCGGCTCGACCTAAGAGAAAATACATTTGGGGCTTACCGCCAATACATTGATAAGAGACTCATTCAAAGCATTATCTATAAAATTCATAGCACGCTTTACAAATCACCAAACCTGTAGGACAAAGAGGTAATGGTAAAGTTGTGAGGCAAACTCAGCTAAGTTTAGTTCTTGAACAGAAGCTAATTTATTCAAAATACATAATAAATGCAATATTTTGCACAATTTATGAATAGACACAACCATTTAAAGTTTAGGGTTGGTAGAAAGATAGAAATAAAAATATTTTCCACAAAATTGTTAAGCGGTAAAACTGTCTATTGATACTAATGATAAATAATTCTTGAGCACCAAATAGCCTGTTTTTTCATTTTAATGTATATTACGATGAAAAACATTTTTAATTGTTATAAAACTACAAATAAGAGCATGTTTTTTAAAATGAAAATTATTTGTAATATTTTGGGATGTTAAAATGATATTCTCAAGAACAAAAAGATTAAATTCTTGAAAAGAAAATCGTATTCTTCTTACTGATATTCTAATAAAACCGCATATTGCAGCCAAAATATATTAATAAAAACATGCCAAAAGTACATACACACACAAAAAAACACATTTTACAAAAACGTATAATCACATGTGTTTTGAAAAGATCTTTTTACACTATAGACACTGTTGACTCATACATCAGATCCTGCAGGCATTAACCCTAAAGGAGCCGAGAACATAAATTCTAAAAATGTTCAAATATGATCAAATTTTTATAAATGTTCGCCATGAACAACTTGATGCCGGCGCTTTCCTCTGATAATTGAATCTGCTCGTACCTCCGGAAAACCCTACCATGATTCACGGTCAGAAAACACACAGCTACCACTGCACAGTGACGAAAGCTGCCAACACTGACAAAACACAGACGCGAGAGAGCTTTTCATTTTAAACATCAGTCACTGTCCTCACCAAGAACACAAAAAGCGCTGCTTCCTCTCTACTTGACAACCTGCACCTATATGACATCTTTCCTTATGTAATCACAGCTCAAATGCTGTTAAAAGCCACCTGAACAGGAGAGTTTTATACTTTGGTAGAGCGCTGATTTGACAGTAGGTGAGAGTTTAAGTGGATTATGTCACATTAAATGTCATGAAGGCACTCGTCATCATCTTCTTGCTACTTTTGCTCCAGAGGCGACCCCGGTTTGACCCGTCGCCATGATTGGATCCTTCGCATGAAACAGCTTCCATCAGGCTCACCGTCTGCACCGGCTGCACGGCGTGAATCCGGTTTATGACTCGGTTACGAAACGCGCAGCCAAACACCTTCTTGAAGCCCTTTCGAAAGTGTTTAGACACCAGGGCGTAGACTATGGGGTTCAGGCAGGAGTTGGTGTAGGCCACCAGGTGAGAGAGGATGCGGAGAACGTAGGTCGTGTGGTTGAGCGGGAAGTGGCCAAACCACATGCACAAGATGACCAGGTGATGTGGTAGCCAACATAAACAGAAGAGCACAGCCACGATGATTATCATCTTGGTCACCTTGCGCTTGGCCTTGCGGGATTCCGACATGTCCTGCATGGGGTCCACAGAGGTCCAGAGGTAGCGGATGGTGCGGGCGTATGTGATGCCGAGAATGAGGACCGGGATCAGGTAGCCGAATATGAAGGTGCAGACGTCCATGGCTCGACGATGGTGGGTGTTCCACGCCGGGATGCAAACGGTGGTCCCGTCTAGATCCATCTGCTGGTAGTAGCTGAGATAAGGGCTGGAGAAGAACAGCGATAGAGCCCAAACAAGGCTGATGGAGGTCAGAGCGTTACGAGGGGTTCTGGTCTCTCTTGAGCGAAGAGGATAGCGAATGGCGAGATATCTGTAGGAGAATGCAAACATAATGCCTTAATAATAAATAGCAATTATTCAAATTACATTCTTAAAAATAAGGTACTTAAAGGAACCTGCCACTTCTTTTGAAAAAACTTGACTCGACTGTTAACTCTAGGGGAGTTGGTGTGGCGTGTCGCTTTCAAATGTTCTTGTCAGCAATGCCATAGAAGAACCATCTCTTTTTTATCTTTTAATAATGATAAAAAAGAACCTTTTGTGAAACAGAAAGGTTCTTCAGATTTTAAAGGTTCTTTATGGAACCATTTAGGCAAAAAAGTTTCTTCTATGGCATGGTGAAGCACCTGTAAGAGTGGTATCTAACTAGTGGTTAATTGAAAAAACTGTGTGAGTCTTGCAAGAAGAATATTGATATGGTTGTGCTTCCCTCCGAGTTTTAGCTGGTTTTCCAGCATGGTCATAGATAGTTTAGTAGGCTGGTTTTAGAGGGTTTTTAAGTTGGTCGAACTGGTCTTTATTGCTGGACTGAACACCAACTTGATTTTGGTGATTTACTATTTCTAGTGAGATTCTGAAGTCTGATGGGCAGTTTACTGTCCATGAGAGAAGATTTATGAATGCCAGTCACTTGACAACGCTGACATGAAGAACAAAGTACATCTGGAATACATTAAAGAACATATTTTTAAAACGGCCTATTGTCAAAATACATATATATAATACAGTATGCATAATGGACTTTTCTGTATTCTGTATAGTTAAAGTGTGATTTTGTGGTGGCTGTGCTCTGAAATTAAATTTTTATAGTCTTAATTCAAGTGATGAAGGTGAACGTTTGACGGTAATCAGTGCTGAGTAGCGTCTAAGGGTTAACTCTATTGGTTTAAATGTTTTAAAACGATGAACAGTTGAAACATTTGTTAGAAATTTAGAAAGACGATCAAAAAGTAATCAGTTACATTAATAAAATGACCGATATAACCTTTTTACATTTTAAATAGGGTAAATTGTAATCTGTAACCTATTGCATTTCCAAAGTAGACTAACCTACCCAACACTGCTGTGAAGAGGTTTGGTTCTGTGCAAATATTGTTTTTCGCTGCAATCAGCGTTGTTATGACATCATTTACCCTTCTCAAGTGTGCTTTTAACAACTTTATTAGCAAAAAAGTACAGTTTAGCCATTATTCATGAACAAATCATTCACAGTAATGCTATGATTGCTGTAATTATCTTTAATAAATTAATCATTTAATACCTAAAGTACTAGGGTGACTTGGTAAACTGAGACGACTGAAAATATCCCAATTATTCTGAATTAAACCCATATTAATAACTTAAATGCTACCAACATTGCTGCAATTGCAAAGCAATATTAAAACGATAATTATATTTCAATTATTTAAATGCAAACTCCCGAAGACAATATGGTAGCAGTTAAAAGTTTTTTCTGCCCTTCTCTCTAGATTTCTTGCATCCTTGTGCACAAGTATTGTATAATATTGTAGCTAATAACATCTAATCAATTAGGCTATGCGTTTTCTTTCCAATGCACTGAACTGGAAAGAAAAGCCTGCGCTAATCGCGCGCACCGGGGTAAGAACGCACCTGTCCAGAGACACCGCTGTCAGCGTAAAGATGCTCGCGTACATGGTCAGGTAGATGATAAAGTGCACAGCTTTGCACACAAACTGTCCAAAAACCCACTCGTCCATGGTGTAGATGGTAGCCTGGAGCGGCACGCAGAAGACGATGAAGCAGAGGTCCGCCAGCCCGAGGTTCAGGATGAACAGGTTGGTGCTCTTTGTGTTCATCTGACCGTTGCGAATTAGAACCGCGAGCACGAGACAGTTCCCCACGGTACCAACCAAAAAAATGAGCGAGAATATGACAGAAATGATTACCGACTCAACTTTCCAGTTGGAAGAGAAGTGGATCTGCTGAGATGCGTTCATCTTTCTGACCACTGAAACGTCTGATATGCTTCAGCGCTGCACAGACTCCATATGGACACGCACGAAGAACTTCTACATAGTCATTTTGCGAAAAGTCCTATAAATATACTCAATTACTATGAGAAAAGAAAAAACATTTTCTGCCTGGATGGTTTCCATGCAGGTACAGATGGTGTAGGTGTTGAACATCTGATGATCACTCCAATCAGCAGCCTCCTCCCCTTACAAGCAAATATTCATCAAGAACTTTTCTCAAGATACAATGCAAGACGTTTACATAAATGATGAACACTACAGTTAAAATATTACTAAATATTATAAAATAAAACTATATATAATATATAGGCTATTTAAAAAAAAAGAAAGAAATCATATATATGTGTATATAGGCCTACAGCAGGATGGATCATGCATAAATTTAGCCCAATCAAACTAAGATTTTCTTCTTCTTCTGTAACCAAGTTTATTTGGAGACCTTAAAAAAAATAACAATATACATTTTAATGTTTCACTGAAGCTAAACAAAAAAATAGAGGAATTATAGTTGTTCTGGATGTCTAACTTTCTTTCTTCTTATAATAAAAGTTTTTTTCCTCCTCTTGAAGTTTAAGATCTATTTAATCTTTACGTTGATGGTTAAAACGAAACATTTTCAACAGATGCTAATGGCATCCAATATATTATCATATCTGAAGCTAAATACAGATTTACAAAAATATACTTTTTTTGTGCACAAAAATAACTACTTTATTCCATATTATTTAGACCC
The DNA here is from genome assembly GCA_032275025.1 of Enteromius treurensis. Taxonomy (NCBI): domain Eukaryota; kingdom Metazoa; phylum Chordata; class Actinopteri; order Cypriniformes; family Cyprinidae; genus Enteromius; species Enteromius treurensis. The sequence continues at coordinate 12,739,510 of JAUCMU010000021.1, read as the reverse complement.
TATTATATTTAACAGTGTGGTGCTTCTGAAAGAACACAAAAAGTATACATAGCTTCATAAAATTATGGTTGAAACACTGATGTCATAAGGACTATATGTTCATCTTCAGAACACAAATTAAGATATTTTTATTAAATCTGAGGGCTTGCATTGCAATGCAACTACCACATTCAAGACCAAGAAAGGTAGTAAGGACATCATTAATAGAAGCAGTAGTAACTCTTGACTGTTACAGAATTTAGCATTATGTTGAAGATTGGTCTCCAGGAGCATTATAGCACACTCACAGTCATAATTTATCTACTGTACATTCTAGACCTGCATCTGACAACTTGTCAGTTGTTGTGGAGGTGCTAGTGGTTTGTATCATGCTGCTTTACAAACCCTCAGTTCATCCCCATCATCTCTCTCATGTACCTGCAACACATCACATGCCATTTAACACGGCTGATATCTAGCTCATGTAAACTATAGGATATAGCGAAGATATATTGTGTACCAATACCCAGAGATGGGGGACTCGAGTCACATGACTTGACCCGAACAATTTCAGGACTTGCGACTTCCTTGATGGAAGTAAGAAAATGACTTGACTTGACTAGACTTTGACTTGAGAGCAAGTGACTTGAGACTTGACTTGACTTAAAATGGAAGACTCAACGATGACTTGAACTTTTAAATATATTTTGTTTAAAAAATAATTGTGACTCAGCAGCACCATAATTAGACCTGTGCCCTTAACGCTGCACAACTCAAACCGCACTAAACATGGCAGACAGTAGTCGAGCTCCACAAATAGTCACGTTTAGCTAAAAGGACTTTGAACTGGACCGTAACGGTACCAATAAAAAAAGATTTTCCAGATGCAGAGAATGCAACGCAAGAATGGCCGACACAACCACAAAGTCAAATACCATCCGGCATTTCAAGAACCACAAGGAAAGTTAAAAAAGTGAATTTATTGTTTCTGTTTGTCATAATTTGGCCTTGGTTGCATGTTTTTATTAGAAATGTGATGATCATCTAATGTTACGGCTCATAAGCAAAACGTTATACCAGTGGCGTTGCCCGAATTTTAATGTTGGGTGCATCTTAAAATGAAGGGGCTTCTCGATATTACATGTAAGTTTCAAGTGTTTGTATGGACTGACTGGCAGCTCGTGTATACTTGCATGCAAATCGATGAACGCGTCGTGCAATCAGTTCTCCTTAAAACACTCTTCCAAAACGTTTTGGTCATACTGACAATAATAATTCAGTCTCTGAATCGGTTAACGTCAAGTGTTAATTTTTTTGTGTGTACACTCACAGTAACTACAAAATGTTGTGTGCTGTATAACAATGAAACCAGTTCAAATAGAAAACAAATACATCAGATTATGTATTACATATGAAACGTGTATATTGCGCGTCCACCGCGGAGATGACGATTAATCTTCATAACTTCATCACTGGGTTA
>JAUCMU010000021.1:12722581-12735000 GCA_032275025.1 Enteromius treurensis | reverse complement strand
TGTATATACACCTCTGCATGTGGGTATGGGACCCTTTTTAATTTGGTAGGAAAAATGCAGGGGGAATTCCCCAAAACAGCCGCAGAGTGTAAGAGGTTAACAGTATCAAAAACATACAGCACTACCAGTGTATTACGATTTACACTGAAATGACTCTTTTGAATCTTCTTTAAATGAAGACAAATCCTTCACTGAATAAAAAAAAAATATTTTTTTAATGTATACACTCGTCTCAGATGTGCCGATTATTATCAAATAATAAAAAAAGAGAGTTAAAAACAAATCACACTAAATCAAAATCATAATACAAAGCTTGTGGTTGAAAATTAGAGTGGAAAATGTGTCTCGTTCCCAGTCTCGTAATTCAACGCTCTTGTGAAGCCACTGAACAAATAAGAAAGGCTTTTAAATCTCATGCACAATATTTTATTCTTTCTATGAGCTTGCGCTATTGTTCAGCATGCCTTGCATCTTAGGATGTGCAGAACAAGGGCTGCATAATAGTCACTGTCAGACTCTAAGTAATGGTTTGTGTGTGTTGTGGCTGTATGCTCTGTACAGGAAGTTTTACTTCATCACTGGCTTTTTCATGGAGGCCAGCCAGAGCCGAAGCGGTACAGACATGTTCATAACTCTAACCCCACCAATCACAACGACCCCATTTAGGGGTCGACCTCTATGCATCTGTTTTAGCTGGGCAAAGGCCTTTTGTGTGAATGCAATATTTAAGCAAGTTGCGCAGGTTTTTTTCTTTCTCAAACCTGGGTTTCATAAGGCTTGAGTTCTCTTCATCCCCTAAAATGCCTCTTTCCATTCGTGATAGACTCACATGTTATGAATTGCGTGCATTTCTAATATGTGTGTGTGTGGATAGCGTCACTGCTTTGGGAAGGGGGCTAAAGGAGTGTTTCATTATAAACCTGTGCCATTAAAAAGCTGCTGGCGAGATCTGGCTTTTGGCTCCTGCTCAAACTTTCTTCCTTTTATACATATTTAGTGTGTGTGTGTGTGTGTATGTGTGAGACTTCTAAAGGACCCCTGAGTGAGACCATTACATGAGTGCTACGACCTGATAAGAAATGAATTTATCAGCTCGTTGCGTTATCGTTAAGCTCTGTAAATCAGCGCTCGCTGCGAATCGACCCGTCAACGAAATGCATTTGTAATGGAAAAACGTGTATGAATTATAACGGTAAGATATCACAAAAAGCATTCAGTTGAGACGCAGATGATCACGGGTCAGAGACTCGGTTGTGCTTTTATTATTTCAATCTGGAGCTCGTCTGAAATGCGCACAAGAGAGGGTGAAGTAAGAGCTAAACTTAGGCCGCTTGAAGATGTTTGTTGCACTTTTTTCCTTTTCTTTTTTTCCCCTTGGATCTTGTCCGGACAGTTCTCAGAAGTTCAAAGGTCACGGAGGTCGGTGCGTGCAGGTGCTTCTGGGAGTTTGGGAGAGGAGAGGGGGAGCGTGTGCAGGCAGCAGAGCCACAATCACGCAAGCTGCGTGTGGTTTGGCACTGGCAGCCAAGACCTCTCACTCTGCGCTTCTCAGACTTTCTCCCAGGGCTATCCGATCTTTCCTCCATCCTTCCACTCACTCCACCGGCTGCTGCCCGCCCCTGACTTCCAACCGCACACAAATGGTTCGAATAAAAGACCGGCATGACTGGGCCATGTCTTCTGAAGAAATCCCAAAGAGTAATAGTTTACTTATCCTAAATACCCCCGATTAGACGAATTGAAACATTGTTGTTATGCGGTGGAAACTCAAGGACCCACTGGCCGAGGCTTTTAACCCAGTTCCGGAAAGGACCCACAGCAGTTTTTTGTCATAGGTGAACCACAGGCTTTGGTGAACTTCAAACAAACAGAACAAATTCAAAAAGGATCGACAGCGTCAACAAAACACCTCAATGAAATTCCAAAACATGGATGGCGAAAGCGGTACATAAAACAGATCCGCCCGCAACCGTTCGGTTCTGCCTTGGGATTGTGTAATATTTTCCTCCCATATTTATAGTGTCTTAAGACATATTTTAGCATCTCGAATGCTTCCAGAAAGACACGGAATAACCTCTCGGACCGTCACGGACAGCTTAAGTTCTTGGAGGAGGATTAGATAAACCGGAGACCAGCATTTGACTCTAATAACAAGGCATTATACCTGTTTTGTAAGGAAATGCTAAATGTGTTTTGAGGCATTTTGCCTTCATTTACAGGATGTGTGGAGTGAAGACTGGAAAACAGAGGTGGGATCAGGACCTGACCCAGGTCAGGCTTGAACTTGGTTCTCTGAGAGACAACAGCTCATGTAACATGTCCAGTGCATCACGGATATTTTTCCTTTGTATCTATTTGTATTTCTTTTTTATTTAACTACACAGTGTCTGGGTCTAGTAAATCCTGCTTTTAATGCAGAGAGTGCTGTTATTGGTCTACTAGTAAAGTAGATAGATTACTAAACATATTATGTGACACTGTGAAAATTGAAAATTCAGCTTTGCCATCACAGAAATAAATCACACACACACACACACACACACACACACACATATATATATATATATGTTATATTGAAAATAATTGTAAACAGTTTTTCCTGTATTTTGGATCACATAAATGCATGAGCATGATAAATAAATTAAATAAATAAAAATGTAAAATTATTAAAATTATTAACAGTCAACATCTTCAATTCAGAATTGTGGCTGACACATACTTTGAAGACATCGGTTCTTTCTAATGACTACTCCTTCTAGAAAACATTTGACACTATGTCATTGGATTTATCTACCACTATTTGTGTACAACAGTCCTCAGATTACCAAGACAGGCAAAGATCCATACCAAATGACCATGTTAATTTACCCAGCCATCCTAGAACTCCCTTTTTTAAGAATACCCATCTCCCATCTGCACAGCTGCAGATGCCGCAGACAAGAGGTCATTTTCTCCCCAATCAAGGTGATTGAGGCTCAATTTCCAGACAGCAGTGCTTTGAACTCTGGATGCCATGGCTCGAGGGCACGCTCTGCCGCTGCGCTCAGCCAGCTAGACACTCTCGTTTAGGTGCGTTTGGCTGCCAAACCTGAAGCTGGAAATAACGCAACCACGCATCTCACGTATTTAAACGAAGAGCCGCTGGAAAGCGCACCTGGATACAGCACATGTCGTCAAGACCTGGCAAAGCTCACATGCATATTGGGCCCTTCTGTGCCATTAACCACATTATCCACCTCCAGAGACATGAAGGCATTTGAATTCCTTCTTTGCATGAAGGACCACAGGCTGTTTAGAGGTCATCACCTGAAAGAATTACATCATCTGGGAAACACTTTCAATATGATTTTTTCCCCACAGTGTACGCCATTACTAGAGAATATAAAGAATTCAGAGCCTCGTAGAGCTAAGTGTCAAATCTGCTCAAAAAATATATTATGTAATATTTATAAAGATTTATACTAATCAACAACTTATATTTGACATTGTAACCCAGAAATGTCAATTTAATACCCTAATAAATAGTGTAGAAACAATTTTCACCAAGATATTGCTCATATATTTTCACAAAATTGCATAGAAACATTAAATAAGACATTGAATTTAACATTGCATTTTTAAGTACAAAGACTAAAATAAATAATGTGTTTTATTTACAGCTTTTGAAATAATTTTTACTGTGTATCCCACAATTGCAAATTTTTGCATCACAATATTTACAACTTTTAATCTTCGACTTATTTTTTCTTCAGAAGCAAATAAGCCAGCGTTTATTAATAAATAATGTCTACTGATTTCTTACTGTATATTACTACTCAAGCAAAAACAAACCACAAAATGCAAATCAGAAGAAATCAAATCCCATTAGTTTCATAAGCGCTCTGTCCTTAAATCTGAGTATATATTCATGAGATAAACACAAGGATTGTAGCAGCACCTTACAAAAGTTTATCAATGCTTTGGTAAATATCATAGGTCATACATGATGAGTTTCAATTAGGGTTGTTTTTTTTCATTACCACTATAACAGCAGAAATAAATAGTGATCACACACTATGATAAGCACTGAAAAACCTCTCTCCTTCAGAGAAATGATTAGCAAAAATTGCGACATGTCTTCCAAATGGTCACACTGTCCTAATGTACAAGCCAAAATAATCTCATAGTCTGTCAGGAATATCACCTAAGGCTTTATCTCCATACTCTTCATCAACCTTGCAACTCCCTGATCCAACAGGACTGTCACATCACCTGAGCCAGACTAAAATGACTCTATTAAGCACATTCTAAGACCCCTCCAGAGCTGTTAATATACAATATAACTGAGAGAGCCCTTTGCATGCCTTAATTTCCTCGAGGGGAAGCAGGGCTTCAAGTCCCGGCAGATGCAGACTGATTTTCCACTGTTTTAATGAGAATGACAGAGAGAGGGGAGACAACGAAAGGGGTATTTATAGAAACAGCTGGAATGTGAAGGGCTAATTGTGCTTAGTCTATTGCTCCCTGCATAGTCTGTTCACCATTACAGTGTTTTTTAACAGTAAACGTTGAGAGGAGAGATACACCACTAGAAGAAAGGTATCTGAGTTTCTTGACCTATTTTCACCCACACTGGCAGAGGGAGAAAAACACATCTGGTCTAGAGGTAGCCTATATTTCTTGCCTTAAATGTGGGAGGTTATGGGTTTAGAACTCACTCGACTAACAAATTTGGGCCAGGTTACAATATCAGTTTTCTGATTAAAAACTGACTTCTAAATCTTAAATACGATTGTTTACTTTTGAGCACAGTGCGTCTCACTACTGAATCACCACTGCTGAATCAAGAAACAAGTTATTTGTAGTCTACATTGAATGAGGTGACAAAGGTTGTGCATTGCTATATATTCATTTACATGCATTTCAACTGCACTTTGTGTTGCAACTAACATATACTGTGGCATGTACAATGTTGTCTGATTCAAGAACAACGACTCCTTTAGTGAATCAAAAACATAAAGTGCAACCAGTGTAGTCCAAATCACAATCACATTCTTTAAATATTTACTATTAATGTAAAAAGTGATTTATATTGTATTTAAAGTACACATTTAATTAGTTCCCTGGGAACCCATGACCCTGGTGTTGCTTGAGCCATGCTCTACTGTTTGAGCTACAAGATGGTATCTCTATCAGCAGAACCTGGGTGCAGAGATGATGTCTGCTCTCCTGGAAAGGTATTCACAGAAAAAAAAACATCTCTGCATGATTGAACTTTAAAACATGGACGTAATCCTTTGCAATATGAACCAGGCATTACACACTCACTGTAATTAAACATATTAAGACGTACAATGCGGAGCAATTAGTTGATCTCTAATGTATACATAAAGAGCAAAGATTGACATGGAAAAAGCATGTCGGAAAATTTGATCCCATGGACCATGCACACACACGGCCTCATGTCACTTTGCATGCGACAGACGTTCACTTGCAGCCTACAGTACATCTGGGAAGCACTCAACTCTGGTCCACACAAGGCCAAACACCCAGCGGTCTTTTGTTTGCATTTCTCAATGATGACAGTACACTGACCTGATGTGAGGGACAGCCAAACTTTAAATAGCACATCCACATATTACCATGTGCAGTGGATTGGTGCAAAAGGTACCGTTATTCTTCCTTCAAACATGTGAAGAGTTTACAGTCAACAGACTATTTTTTCAAAGACTGTTTCTATCTAAACAGACTGTTATCTAAAAAACTGGATGACTTGTTTAGCAAACAATATACAGGCAAGCACCTGTTAACTCCCACTTAAACAGATTTTTTTGTCCCACATTAAACTCAGTTGCTCAGTACAACTTCCTAACTTTGATTAAAGGGGTCATCTAATGCCAGATGTACTTTTACAAGTTGTTTGAAATAAAATATTCGTTGGCAGTTTGTGTACACGACCACCCTATAATAATAAAAATCCACCCAGTGATTTTTTTTGTAATCTCCTTAAATGTTTTACCCTTTCTCAAATCGAGCCGTCTGACTGTGTGACATCACACAGGCCCCTCCCGCGATTGTTTGATTGACAGCATGTGTGTCACTCAGACTGGACTGGTGTCCTACCTCAGACCCGCCCTGAAAATGAGCCGTCATCAGTCCGAGATGCAGAGACCCCTAAGCAATTGAGGTATTTTGTTGTTGAATGAAATAATGAACATAACACTAGTCATTTACTCCCGACATCTGAGTGGCTGAAGACGCAGAGGATTAACGTTACGTTTGGTTCTGAAGGGAATGCGCCCTTGATCTACCTAAATGCATTTATGTTCACGCAAATCATTCATGATCCAGTTTTTGACAGGGTAAAATGGGTGTTTTTTTTTTACACTACCATTGAGAAATTCTAAACAACCTATATTACAGACTGTTTACCCTAAAGAATCATATCAGCTTGTGAAGCATTGGTGTTATATAACCCCTTTAAGAAAAATCATGCAAAATCTCTGACTTAAAGTGAATGCTGAGAAAGATATTTTACATTATATAAACAGGTCAAACTTTTTATTGCTAAACCTTCTCAAAATAAATTCTAATTTAAATTATTCAAATTTAAATTAAAGGTTTTCTATTTAAAAATAAATTTATAATTTATTATCAATATTGAAAAAAGATGTGCTGCTTATTTGTTTTGGAATCTGTGATATATTTTATCAGTTAAAAAAAAAACATTATTTATTTAAAATAGAAATCTATTGTAATAATACACTGTTATTGTAACGCCGTAGGCGTGTCTTGTCATTGTCTTTTGATTGTGGTTTTGTTTATGTCTTGTGCCATGTGTTTCTATGTGTTTATTTACCTGATTCCTCATGTCTCTCATCTGTAACTGCGCCCTCGTCATCAGTGTTTCATTCCCCACCAGGTGTGTTTCTCCAGGTGTCCCGCATTTAGTCTTTGTATAAATTCACGCCCAATGTCTTGGTTTTTTGTCAGTCGACTAACGTTGCTGTCTGTTTGTAGTTCGTTGCTTTGCATGTCGTGTTTTCCTTCGTGTTTTCTTTTTTTCTTTAATAAATGTTCAAGTTTATAATTCAATCCTGCCTCCGAGTCCTCCCTGTCTGCTCTGGAAGCGAGAGCACGATTCACTACAGCCGATACCCGTGACAGATCGACTGACCTTTGTCATCTTTGCGGACTTCGATCCGCATTCACGGCCCCGCATGCCAACATCAACAGCGACTATCCTCAGCTGCCAGGGTCCCGCCCCGCCATACGGAGGGGTCCGCCTCCGAAAACACCCCGTTCTGCTGAGCCGTGGGACGCGGTTCCGGTACCGTTTTCACGGTTCGGACAGCCATGTAAGACTCCCGCAGTCTCAAACCCACAACTTCCTGGGTCTCGCCACGCCAGCTGGTATTATCCGCCTCCAGCGATTACTTCACCGGACGAAGCGAGGAAGGTCGAAGCCATCTTCCAGCTCGCGTTTAGGATGGCGGCCAAAAGCAGACGCCAACCTGTCATCACGGTTGCCAGCGCCGTCAAAAATCCTTGCAGCTCCTAACCCGCCAGTATGGTTGCCAGCGCCATCAAAACACCTTGCGGTTCCCAAACCGCAAAAGACGGGTTGTACTCCCATTTCACGGTGACAGGGGTCGTGTTCAGTCCAGCCAGTATCAGTTGTGCAGCCTGGAGAGCTGCTTCCCTCTAACCCGCGGTTTCTGATCCACAAATAGCGGGTTTCAGTCCCGTTTCACACCGACAGGGGCCGTGTTCAACCCAGTTAGTTTCAGTTTTGCAGCCAGGAGAGCTGCTTCCACCCATCTTAGCGATTCCTAATCCGCTAGTAATGGGCCCCAACACCATGTCACAGCTAGAGGGGCAGTGTGGTGTCCAGTCAGTTCCCGTTCCGCAGCCAGGAGAGCTGTCATTCATCCTCGCGTTCCTAGCCCGCCAGTAACGGGTCCTAACCCTGAAGCACGGTATGAGGAGCCGTGTCCAGAAGTGATGGTCTGCGATTTGGGTTCAGTGTCACCGAATTCTCAAGACTCTGTGTCTGTGAGTCTGTGATCCAGATTCTTTGTGGCCAGATCTGCCAGACCCAGTCTGTGATCCCGATCCTTGGTGGCCGGATCCGCCAGACCCAGTCTGTGATCCCGATCCTTTGTGGCCGGATCTGCCAGACCCAGTCTGTGATCCCGATCCTTGGTGGCCGGATCTGCCAGACCTAGTCTGTGATCCCGATCTTTGGTGGCCTGATCCGCCAGGCCCAGTCTGTGATCCAGATCCTTTGTGGCTTGATCTGCCAGACCCAGTCTGTGATCCCGATCCTGTGTGGCCGGATCCACCAGACCCAGTCTTATGTCTTTTTTTTTTATTAAGAAAAATTAATATTTGTATTCAGCAAGGATGTGATAAATTAATTTAAAAAAGTTATAGTAAAGACTTATATTGTTAGAAAAAAATTATATTTCGAATAAATACTGTTTACACTTTTCAACTCTTTTCGAGGAAGTGGCACGTTGACTTACACTTTCTGGGTTCTCATGATATCCCTAAAAATAAAATGGACCGCGTTGTACTTTCTTTAAGGTTTCTCATATAATTTCTAATAAGAATAATCAAAAACAAATGCAGACCATATTTTTATAGTATGAATTGATTGCATAGCAAATTTTTAATGACTCCTTTCTCAGACTTATTTTTCCTTTTTTTTTTTTCTCGCTTCTAGCGTTTCAACATGCATTTCAAGATGGAGAGCCAAGAACAACAGGGACAGAACAGGTTAAGAGCTCGTCTGGTTGTCTGGCAAATGGCAGCAGCCTTCGCTGGTAGGGGGTCAAATCCTGGTAAAAGGTTTTAAAAATAACCAAAGAAGAACTGAATTCTGTATCTGAAGCTTCATTGCTTGCAACAACTGCAAATCCAAATTGCATTCCGGATTGATTAGATTTTACAGGCCAATCATATCATAAAACAACAATGTTTCTCTGGCCACTGAGCAGGAAACAGATATTGTCGTGATTATTAATATCATTTGTTTTGTTGTGCCACTCATCTTAGATCAGCATTTATTCTCAGTATAATTAGTTTGACTTAAATGATTCAGGTCAACCGTTACAAAGAGATGTGCTGCCCAAAAATATCTCAGAAGGGTTCAGCGAGTTCTTTTTCACTTGCAAAGAAACACCATAAAGTTCACAGACTTATACCACTACATTAGAAGAGCTGTAGAGTGTTATTCAATGAAACCTAAAAGCAAACATGACAGAGGCACAAAAGGCTTTCTGCAGTTCATCAGTTTTGTGTAACAAAGTACAGAAGCTTAGCAGAAAAATAGACATGCATGTCCATAGTTATATCCTAATGATTAAAGATTTAATGCATACATTTATATATAATGGAAATGTATGCATAATGGAAAGTAAATGTAGCATGGCTTTGAAGTTGAATGAATAATTCACCCAAAAATTTAAATTTGCTGAAACGTTACTCACCCTCAGACAAGATATACATGGGATTTTTAATGCATCACAACAGATTTGGAGAAATGTAGCATTACATCACTGGATCCTGTGAATGGGTGCAAGTTGATTAAAACATCACATGACTCACATCCATCAATTGCCATCTTATTATTTTTTTCATTGGCTATTTGGGTTATTAGCTCATTCTGACAGTAGCCATTTATTGCAGAGGATCCACTAGTAAGCAAGCCATATAATGCTACATTTCTCCGTATCTCATTTCTTATTTACATCTTGAATGGCCTCGGGGTGATTAAACTTTTTAGTAATGTAGCATTTTTGGGTGAACTACACCTTTAATTGGACTCCAGATTAGCATTTGTCCCATAAAAATTATATATTATATAATTAAATTATATAAATTATGTAATTATATATATATATATATATATATATTTATATAAATTATATTTTTTGCTAACATTCACATTCCGTGTGCCTTAAAAATTGCACAATTAGACGTTATTGCATAGCGAGCTGTGTTTCACAAACACACACACACACACACACAGTTCTGATAATTATATTTAATTTTCTCTCTCTCCACCTGTATGCTTTATGCTGCCAAAGAGGGACAAGAGTAAGACAAGCAACCACCAAAACTCACAGCTCACTCATCGAAATGCTGACTAAAATGGCAGTGTCATGCCCCCAGGGCTCACTGAGAAGCCAACAGAAACACACAGAGTATGACGTCATCAAGAGAGAGAAATTGCTGCGGTGAAGCTGAGAAAGGCAGCAGAACTGGCCTGTGCTGCCCATGTTATTCAATCCACTTCCTCCTCTATTCAGCTGTGCAGGCCATTAGCAGAGCTATGCATGGGAACTAAGGGCCTGTCAGACGAGTGCTTCTAGCGTCAGGCTACATTTCCTGGGGCTCTGACAGGCAGACAGCCCCACAAAATATAAGGGTGATTGGATTGAAATAAACTCTCCATATGATTTAGGAAAGATGCATTCGAATGCAAACTTCTGCTGAACAGTTATGGTGAATGTTACTTAGTAAAGTAATACACTCTTAGAACACTCTGTGCCCTATTTATTCAGAAAAGTGTGAAAATAGAGCTTAGTGCACTGCGCTAATATGAAGTAGTTCTCCATATTGATTTTTCACAGGTGTTTTGCATTGGGTTGTTTAACTGTTACAGGAAATGTTCGTAAGAGAAAATGCACTGGCATTTTGCCACTACCTCTTCTATTTTTATTATTTTCTTACAGTGTATGTAGTATTTTAGCATTAACAAAGAAACAAATTATGTTGCATTGCTAATGGACAGAGTGACTTTTTGTATTGGAAGTGCTGTAGGAGGGGAAAAAACGGGTTATGCCATGCAAAACAAGCCATAACAAAGGCATAATAGAGTTTATGGGGGCTGTACAGTAGCTTCTGAATCTTGTTATTTTGTTCATTACAAATAATGCATACGACTAGATTTTCTTTTCTTTTCTTTTCTTTTTTAAGTATACATTTAACTGCTTTGTTGATTTTGCTGGATTCCCTGAATGCACATGTAAACATATTCAAGGAAAAGGAAATGAGGCCTAGACCCCTATTTTGGTTTAATGTAACAGTGCATAAGGTGGCTATTGTTCTACATATAATAATCACGTTTTTCCATTTTTTAGTTGCCTATCACTGGAAAGTGTTGCACTTTATCACCCTGAGTTTTTCAATACTATAACGCCTTTCAATATTGAATATTGTATTATTGTATTGCCTATACATCAGTGAGAATCTGATACTGCAAGCACTATTTGCTGCAAGCTATGCAATCTATTAAAACTATTCATTGTTAAAACATACACATACAATGTAATCTACATTTAACAGTAAATTATTTCAGGGACAGTTCACCCAAAAATTTAATTCTGTAATTTGTGACCAACTGATGACAGGATATTTATTTTTGAGGTGAAACATCCATTTAACATTTGAGTGCCCCTATAAAACTATGTGGGCTGATTATTTCATACACTTATTTATATCAAGAAAAAAAAAAAAGATTCAATGTGTGTAGGTTTGGCATTTTGATTTGAGAAACGCAGAATTCTCAAATAACAACGACAGTAAATCAGACCAAACCAGTAGCTAAAACACATTTCAAAGACAGAACACTAAATAACTTCACTATTCTCTTATAGACAGGCTTTCTCCTTCCACTATTAACATGGACTATCCAGCCAACACAATCAAACCATGGTCCAAAAGGTACAGTTTTTCTCCTCATTCAAACAATAGTTGTGGCTTCAAGGCAAGCATGCTAGATGTTCCAGATATTCCATTTTGAAAGAACATCTCTGCATCGATCAATAGAGCGGCTAACTACAAAAACAGCATAAAAATGCATGACCGATTTTAGGCATGTATTAGCAGTCAAAGAATTTAAGAATGCCCTAAATGACGACTCGTCTTCCTCACTCTCGTTCTGCAGACCACCACCATTCCTGAGCCCGCCACCCATGGCCTGCGGTTATTCAACGTCCGCTGTTTTTCTCTGTTTACTGATTACGCACAGCTAGCTTCTCCGCCTGGTCAGAAGGGTCTAGGTGAAAGAGACCACCACGAGCCCCACATTGTGTTGACTCAGTTGCCTTGCCTCAGGCACGACAACATCCCCTGAGGAGAGTGACAGTTCTGGAGATTTTAGACCCTCTTCCCTGATCCCTCACTCCTGTCAGGGGTCACCGCTTTCCAGGCCCAAAGCTTAGTCTGTTCCCCTCCCTTACTGGTAAACCAGTTTAATTTACCTCATTGTTTGTCTGAAGACCTTTTCGCTCCCCAGAGTTCACCCCTCAAACATCATTCGACTGTCACGTTGCTTCTTGACTTTTAACTATGGGCCAGTCCATGGTTCCTGAAAGCTCACAAATGTGTTTTGTTGGCACTGATAGATCTAAGTCGTCATTATTGTATAT
>JAUCMU010000021.1:12668984-12719781 GCA_032275025.1 Enteromius treurensis | reverse complement strand
ATGTAACATACAACCCTAATAAACATAACTGATACAAAAAACTAAGAAGAAACCTAGTTATTTCAAAGAAAAAACATAAAATTCAAACAAAATTTAAAATGCAACGCAGGGAATTCTGGGAATGTCAGTTTACAGTGTTTACCTGTTAATTTAACAGGAATTTACCATTAACCATTTAACAGGTTTTTACCGTAGCACTTTCACTGTTTTTTACAGTTAAATTTACGGCCATTTTTTACAGTGTGCTCAGTGTCATTTACACAAACATTAAACACCATCAGGGGGAGATCAGGGAAAATTTAAATATGCAATAAACATTCATTTAACGACATTAGTTGTAACATACAACCCTAACAAACATAACCAATAAGAAAATATAAGGAGAAACGGTTATTTTACAGATAAACATCAAATTCAAACAACATTTAATAAGTTAAATTTATTAAATATTTTATAATATATAAACATATCGTAGAAACTTAATGTAATGCAGGGAATTCTGGCAATCCATTAGCGAGCATTTGATGTAATGCAAAATTTTTCTAAATCTGATGAAAAAAACAAAACAAATTTACACACAGTAGAGTCACAGGAGTTAAAACCTAAACCTAAGTATACAATTAATAGCTTGTTAGGATTCCAAAAATGACCACTATTATTTTCATTGTAAAATAGACTGAGTAACTGATATCCAGTACAACAGCACTCTATTTATACTGCAACGTTTAATTACAAAATGCAGGTAATGCATAAAAAGTTGTGTTCAGTTGTAATTTAATCATCTTAGCAATTTAGTAGATGTACTAGATTCCTAAAATGTGAAATAGCTCTCCTTGTAACACTAAAATTCACTGGGAAGTTCATCAAAGAGTGATTTTAAAGTGGACATCGAAGTGTATGCAAGGAAAATATGTGGAATACCCAGATAATACCAGTTTGGATGGCCTATATCCATCTTCTTGATGGAGGCTTATGTTATTTCTACCATAAATGCCTGGTATTACAATATGACATCAAACACTGTTCCATTAGCACAACTTTTTCTTTGTTTCGAAGAGGTCCTGAACTCGTCCTCCATGTTGTCTTTTTTTCCCCAATCCGATAATTACCTAAAGGTCATTAATTAATTTCCTATTGTCTTAATGGAAAACGAGGGCAGCTTTTTCCACTGGACTGCTGGTGCTGCTGCTGCTTTGTGTGTGTGTGTATGCGCGTGGTTGTTCATTTTGCTTCTGGACACCATGAATCATGCTTTTCATAAGGCTGATTCAATGCAGTAAAATCTGTTCCTGACAACTATATTAGAAACAGCTTCTTGAGAAAAAAAAATTGTTATATCATATTTTTTTTTGGTGGTGTTGTTGTTTTTACACAGGCACTTTTGCTATTGCCAGAAATTCTCATACTCTTTTTATACAGATAGTATAGTCTGATTCATCTGTTATTTTGGCTGTCCATCACATCGCATGTTCAAAAGGTTAGTAAGCATCACCGCAAAAAGTTCAAGGATATAAACAATATTTTTGTCAATACGTACAGTCACTCATTTGCAGATGGAGCATAAACTATTACAGCATTCTCGCCCCCAACCAGATTTAAACTATTAAAATCCAGACTGAAGTGTTGAATTAAAACCAGAGATTTTAGAGGTAACCTTTTAACCTTTGTTTCACATGTAATCTTGTTTTTTTTTTATTTTATTTGAAGCTATTGCTATAAACCTTGCAAAGTCTATTATTTTATATTTCACCTATAACACAAAGAAACACAAATAGCAGCAGTGATCAATGAGAATGATGAGCACGAGTGCACACTCTGACAAACGGAAATCCTAAACAGATTACCACTAAAAAGCACATTCATTCAATGGCCCAGAGCCCTTGGGTAAGATGGAAAAAGCAAATGAGCAAATGCACACATTCACACTTCAGATCATCAGAACATCAGCTGTGTTTACACCCTGTACCTTGTTGGGAAATCACAGAGAATTCTGATTCATGTTCACTTTCCTGTTATGTGCACTGTTCACTAAGCTCAGAATATAACGGGTCATTGAGGTCACACCAATCAGCAACCCTGTGTTTCTCATGGTGGAGTAACTCTACAGGCTGTGGCCTGTGGAAGTTAAGTATATGAGATAAGGATAAGATGCATGAAAGGTTCAACATTGCTAGCTAAGTAGAATGACTCTGAGGGGCATTATATCTGTGCTTAAAAGAGTATCAAACTCATGTTTAGGAACTGTATGGTTGTGCAAAATACAGCTCTGTGTCTGCGAAAGGCGAGTTGCAGAAGGAAAGAGAACGGGGCTATTTATAGTGGGTAGCAGGGGAATTGATTGGGCAGGTGAAATGAGGAGATTGATTAGGTGATGCAGTGCCAGCCGTGATTAATCGACCACGCTTTTCTCTCGAAATAAGCATCTTTGCAAAAACTTCACTTCAAGAGAGGGGGGTGAGCCGGGAGGATGGCGGACACTGAACCCTAGAGGCTAGAACCCTAGCTAGGGCTAGAGCTTGGCGTCTGGCTCGGTCCTTGCATGCCCCCCAAAAAAGCTAGATAAGGACAGCAGCCGGATGCGAGCCCCCCAAAAAGCGCTTTAAGAGGACGCTGGACGGGTCAGCAAGGGGAATTGTTTTGTATTGCGCGCTCCTTGGGGTAGGACTAGTTTTGGGAAGTTTCGAATGAATGAGCTAGGAAGTCAAGTCATGTCATTTTTATATAGCGCTTTTAACAATAGGGATTTTAGCAAAGCACTGAACGTTATCAAGTAGGAAATAGAGAGATGGTAATGTATAATGACGAGATTAAACTTTCTTTATCAAATGCAGAGACGGTCTCTGTAGTCAAGACGACAGAGAAACGCTAGAAATCAGGTGTCCCCATCTAAGCAAGCCAGAGGCGACAGCGACAAGGAAGCAAAACCCCATCCATGAGAGAATGGGGAAAAAAACCTTGGGAGAACCAGGCTCAGTTGGGTCCAGTTTTCATCTAGCCAGACACCCAGCACCTAATTTCCAGTTCAATTTTAAACACGTGTTAGATTGTGTAAGGATTTATAGTGTGTGGAATAGGGTGGGCTGGGGAGCTGAATCATCCGGCGACCTGCTGGTAGAGACAGAGACGTGGACTAGTGGACTGGAAAATAAAAGCAAGCAAGACAATATAAACATGTGGGGAATTAAAAGGGTCTGGTGGGCAGGACTCGGGAAGGATGGCTATCTCTGGGAGACCGGGGGGAAGCTTGAGATCAGGAACCTTCGCGGAGGTTAGAAGGAGAAAAGCCTCTGAGGAGGCGTGAAGGGGGGAAAGTTTTTAGACAAAGTACCTCTGCAGAGCTGTTAAGGGGAAAGGTTAAGATAAGGAACCTCTGCGGAGGTTAGAAGGAGAAAAGCCTCTGCGGAGGCAGTATGGTAGAGAAAACAATACGGGGGTAGGGAGGGGATGCCACTGCGAAGAGGGGACGAAACCTTCAATGGAGGTGGTAAACCTCCATAAAGGTGGGAAAGAAGAGAGAAAGACCTCTGCGGAGGTAAGGGGATGGGATGCCTCCGCGGAGGCGGGACGGGGAGAAAAAAATAGTTAAACAGTTCCAGTCAGTTTGTATATTTGTTTCTGACAGCGGGAATTGATGGCTAAATAAATCAATGACTAAAATAAATCAATGGACCTAAAAAATAGGAGAATGGGAGCATAGAATACGTTATGTGACTGAGGAAATGCCGTGCTGGCGTCATGGAAACGTGGCTTGCGCGTCATGAGTGCGCGGCTTGCGTAGTATGACGTCATCAGGTGGCGCCGGCCGGTTCTGTGCTACCTTGCTGTTTGTGATTGAGAAATTGCTTCTGGGCTAAGGAAAATAAGGGAGGGCCGACGAGTGGTAAGTAATGAGGATTCTTTCACTTGAATTGCGTTCACGGGTAGCGGGATGAATGAGATCTAAGAGCGTGCGGGTAAGGTCTCGAATAGGAAGCCGCGGTCTCTCGTGGAGGTTCAGACCGGCTGAGTGTTGAGCTTGAGTAGTAGCAGGTTGTTGGAAAGCAGGCTGAGGAATCTGGTCGTCGCGGAGGAAGGCAGGCGAGGATGTGTCTTCGGTCGTGCAATTCCGAAGAATGCGCGGAAAGGCGAGGTGTGGAAGGAAAGAGAAGGGGCTATTCATAGTGGGTAGCAGGGTAATTGATTGGGCAGGTGAAATGAAGAGATTGATTAGGTGATACTGTGCCAGCCGTGATTAATCGATCATGCTTCTCTCGAAATTATTTTATTTGCAAAAACGTTGCTTAGAATACACAATCCATAAACTGAATAATAAACTGAAAATCCATAAAATTAAAGTTTTAACTGAATTGGTTATATCCTATAAGATGAATTTGTATTAGAATGACAAGACGTGTAATGGCAGATAATGGTATTCTGGAAAATTAAGTATTCCTCTGTTCTAGTACTTTTTACCCTTTCTGGGGTAAAAACATTTTTGAATGTAAATGTTTAATTCTATACTTTCTTAAATTTCACATTTCAATTATAGCTCCTGTTAAATTTGAAAAAGCCTTCCCAGCTAAGTTAAAACTTTTAAAATAGAAAAAGTGTTACAAAGCAACAAAAATTTTAAATTACCTGAGAGTTCCAGTTTTTCCATGAGCTCATGTTTTTTGGAACCAAGCTATTGAGTTCTGCCCTCCAATTTGTATGAATCAGAGCCATGCAGAGCAGGTTAACTCCTAAAAAAGTTTGCAATAAACCATATTAATTATACAAATTTATATGGAAACTGTCAATATGAATTACACTATATATATCCGAAACGGATATATGAAACAAAGTGTAACAGTGCCACAGCAAAAAGCAAATGTGGTCTGATCCTGTGGCATTGCTGAACTCTCACCCCACCCCACAGCCTGAATGAGGTCATATTGTTCAGGAACCCTGTCATCGATAAGCACAATAGACTGTGTGCAGATTCCATCTGAGCAAAGTTGAGTCGCACCAATCACGTTTCTGGGAATGAACTAGACACACATTCAGCTTCCTGATCAACCTACTGCCCAGTGTTCAGCTAGATGCTTTAAAACTTTCCTGTGTTTGACTATTCCAATTATCCACAATTCTTTATTGCCAGGAATCAAACAATGTCGGAAGTGATGTGTTTGTGTAGCTGGGTATCAACCAAAGGTTACTGCTGAGGACAAACTCCAAGTTAAAATGCAGCAGTAGTGGGTATAGCCCTTGAGAACTTTGGCCAATAAGGACGTGAGCTTTTCTGCCATGCAATGTCAATTGACATTCGCAGAGACGTTCTCAGTAGGAATGTTTGGGATATGTTTCTCAGTGTGTGCTTTCTGTAACCTTCTTCCATAAACAGCTCTCTCCAGCTCCTCCAGTTGGCCTCAGACCACCTACAGCTGGCCTGTCAGCGAGACCACTAGGTGCTCTCCATTCACTGAGGATGTAAAAACACGAACATGTGTGTTCTGAATTCCCAACCATTTCCAAAAGATGTCCCTTTAAAGCATTTGATTCTGAGCGGATATGCTTTTCCCTATTTAACTGTGCAGCAGCGTTGTATCGGTACATGTATCGGTACAATTACGTTTCGATTGAGCTAGTGATTGAAATTTGGACAGTGACAACATTTCCCACTGTCCACACTCGTCATGCACCTGGCATGAGGCAGTGACATCATGGAAGATCTCTGGTTTACAGAGCTGGGCTTTACATTGTCGGATGCCTCATAAACCAGCTTTGTTGTGGAATAACAGAGGCCATAACCATGGGAATTAATAAAATAAACTTTATTAAACAGGTACATCATCACTTAAATAAGCGAGACCTCTTATGCCAGAAAAGGTCTTGAGGTTTAAAAAACAATTGTGCCCAAATAACTCGTTGGGCGAAACAGAAAAGCAAGAAATCAAAAGGACCAACATTTTCCATTGTAGAACCACATCGTTGTACAGTGCATGGTGAGATGCTAAGAGGCAATAAACAGTGTAAGAATCTAAGGGGCTTTGACATCAAGCACTATTTTATGATTAAAGATGGGTCGAGGGAAGGTCACCATTTGGGAGGGATGGGGGAGCTATTAGTTGTTCTCATAAGAAGGTACATTGTGAGCAGAAGCCAGTGCCAACTGTTCAGTTTGGATCAGAAGACAAACAACAATATTGGTGAGGTGAGATCTACTCACAATAACGCTTGTTTTCTCCAGAGAATCAAAGCCTTCCAGCAATCTCAGCACCATTCATACTGTCACCATTTGTGAAATATTCAAGACCCAGTGAAGGTCAAAGTCACCATGAATGAAGATCATAAGATGCAGGTGGTGCTAAAAAAAAGAAATCCAGATATTCCCACAAATGCGTGCCACTTTCCCGCCAAACTCCTCGTTACCTTGTCACTATCACAACAGCATGTTCGCATCAAAGGATTGCAACATCCTTCCATCTGAAAATTTATTTTCATTCTTTTTGTAAGTCTGCCTGTTCCTAAAATAAAAAGGTACTTCAACAGAGTTGCTTCCAGAGATAAACTCTGATAACATCTTCCTTTTTCAGGGAATCTTCAAAACAGAGAAGATTGATACAGCCTGAAAAGGATTTATAGTGTTCATTACACAGTTTCTAGGTAATGTCTAGCAAAATAAGAAAGCGTAATTATTAAGGCTTTGACTCCATCATGCCTGTAAGGCTGAATGGTTTTGACGCTTTTTATGCTAACTTTTTCAGGTGGAACAAGTATTGCAAATCTGTTCCAGCCACAAAGACTAATCTGATTATTATTTAAGGATGTAATAAAACTAAATGTGTTTAACAAGAAGTAATACAGATTTGGTATAATTTGTATTCCTTTTGAATAAATCAGAACCATAAACTAAGATTAAAGGAACATTTTGTGTTTGCAAGGTTACATTTCTTAAATTGTTTAAAATACAAATATGTTTCGAAATGGAAGTGTTTCCCAGTTCACAGAACTGTCTTGAAAGAACTCTAAAAAATGCTTGGTTAAATACAGCCCAGCATTGGGTTTAAATGTTTAACCCAACCTTCTGGTTAGTAATCCAACCACTTGGTAAAAAAATAAAACAATAGCTGGGTTTGTCCGTATTTTACCCAGCGCTGGGTTGCATTTAACATTTGAAATTTTTTAGAGTGCATGTTTAATACATCTTGCAGTATTTCACCTATTTCCCCCTACGATCTGTGTAGTTGAGGTGTAAATCTTGGTCATAAGTTCATAAGTATGTTCATTATGAAACTTGTTTCTACATGTTGTACTCGTTCACACTCTCTCACTCTCTTTTTCCCTCCCCCTCTTCCTCTGCTTGACTTAACCGTCACCGATATTCCAGCTGGGTCTAATTTCAGTGGCTTTTTTCACCTGTTATTATTATTTTTAATCATAAATGTTTCCTCTCTTGGTGATGTTAATATCTGGAAATACACTGATGAAGCCACAGAACCTTCACATGTGTTTGCACGCTCCATGATTAAGGGCGCCTGGAGAGACTACGACTGGGCCTCAGTGTATAGAGCGAGAGACGGCCGCCATGGCGAGCTTTCCAGTAATATCTTGGATAAATCAGGTGTGATGGCGGAATGGAAAAGTTTGGTCTCCGACATTTTCACCTACTTTTTAATTCTCTTTCCAAACATTTTTTTCTAGCACTGGGGTTAATCTTTTCTGCCCTGTTACCATTCATTGCTTTTATTGGCCAAAGGAAAAAAACGAATTAATAACAACTTTCACTCGGAAGGCGTGAAATAGGATATTTCAGCAGTTCATCTCTCTTTCCTTTTCCAGTAAAAGCACAGGCAAAAACAACCATTTACTCACCTTCACAGTTTTCACACACACACTAAACCCACTCACAAGCTTTTCCAAATGGCCTGTTCAGTTGTAGGGCCAGTCAGCTTAGCACGCTAGCTGTCCAAACAGGGGGGGAAAAAAGAGAAATTAAGAAAAAAACTATAAAATAAAGAAGATCCTCTGAGAATCAGTGTCGGAAAACAAAGTGAGAAGACACGAAATCCAGCTCCCTTGATGTTGACATTACACTAGTGTTTATTTTAAATGTCATTGTTAAAAAAAAAAAAGGAATGCAACTTTTATTTTTCACAGATATATTTAGTTCTGGTAAGACACCTCTTTGTTTTTCACCAGTCTCATTGAATTGGACAGGAGCTGGTGACTGCTTTCAGCTGTGAGGTATTAAGGAAGGTGAGAGACAGAGCAAGCAGACGAGGGCCATGTGCATGGTCATGCCGAGGTCTCAGCATGCAAGCAAAGGAGTTGCTGCCATCAGAGACCAATTGTTCTGTCCTGTGGTGTTGATGTTTGGAAAAGGGAAAATGCAAATGGAGTGTGATTTTTGGAGGACTGAGCTCCGTTGTTGTAATTTGCGAGTGGTATCATTTTGGCAAATTAGCATATTTCTGCCTTGGCAGGATAGCTATTTGGGAAGTAGATTAGGTCATTTTTTTTCTTTTCATAGTACACTTTCGTGTATTAAGGCATTGGCTATTTCTACTCGTTGGGAAATGTTGTGGTAATGTTGTGCCAAACGTAAATAGCAACAAAAAGCATCTTGTTTACGATAGTGCAAATACTGATGGATGGCGTTCACACAAAGTGAAAACAGTAGTGGCCATTGCCAGTCAAGTCAATCGTTTTTCCATTATTTGATCTAAAAATTAAATTAAATTAAATATTTAAGTTTACATTTCAGGCAGCCATTGAAATGTTTTTTTTTAAGCTGAAGTAGGTGTAAATTTAAAGTCAGTGTAAGTGCAAGTACAGCTCTCTTAATTCTGAACTGGGAAAGACTGAAATCTCCAACACTTGATTACACAATACTATTTTTCTTATTTTTCCTCCTTAAAACTAAAGCTGAACTCTTGATTTGCCTCAGAGTCTTGTCAGTATTTCCTACACAACATAACCACACTGTGACAAGACATTCGTGCAAATTTCCTGTGCGCCTTATTTATTCTGTGTACACATAGAGAGAATCGGATGTGCAGCAAATAGGAAGCAGGACATGTGAGAGGGTTCCCCCCTGACTCACATCACAGAGGGGTCTAATTAAAGCCATGTTCCTTTGGGTGAGGCCTGAGTTCCATGGACATATCTACAAATGCTACAAATATGAAAAACTTTCTTGGCCGCCGAAGGGCAGAACTGAGTATTGACTTATTTGTCTGCTGTTCAGAGATGAAAAGCAGTGAAAACAAACAAGGGAGAGTGGAAGTCTACAGCTGTCACGACCATGAAGAATTCTGGTGGCAGATTCCTGACAGATACCCACTTCTGCCTGTTCTAACCATCTCTGATGAACATTGACCCATTCAATATATTCAGTATCTCATAAAAATAAAAAAAAATGCATGCAAAGCATTTAGGAAAATTAAACATTCTGTCTCTCTGTCTATTTATCAACAATGAAAAAGGTAAAGGAAATGTTTTCTGAGAAATTACAGTTCTGTTTGACAGTTTAGAACAAAGTATGCAGGTAAATAATTTTTTATCTATGTATAAAAAATGTTTGGTGGGAAATTAGACAATTTAATTATCTGTCGGCCTGTCACTTATCCTAAAAAAAAGTTGTGCATTGTGGGGAATTAAATATTCTTTCTTTCTATCTATTAATCTATGTAAACCATTCTTGTTAATTAAGTATTCTATTTGTCTGTCTAAGAAAACATAAATGAAATGTTTTCTGGGAAAATATTTGCAGGTAAAATACCTGTCTGTCTATCTGTCAATCAAAAATAGGTATGCAGGTAATGCATTCTGTGAAAAGAATTCTTCGGCCGACTTACTGTCAAGAAGAAAGATATGCAGATTATGCATTCTGGGAAATAAGTATTCTGTTTGTCTGTCTGTCTGTCTACCTCTTGCAAAAAAGGTATGCAGGTAATGCATTTTGAGAAGGAAGTGTTCTGCTTCGGTCTATCTTTAACGCAAGCAGACCACCTAGAGGATTTGAGAATGCCATTAATGTCCAGGAGAGGTTGGCAGGGACTGACTGAGTCTGATGGTGATGAGATGTGAGGCAGAGCACTCTGAGCAGAACAGAGCAGCTGTGAAAACAGACCAGTCTCACAATACAGACCAGAGCCATGGACTGCACACTACCCGTGTGGTCCAGCCTAACCAAGGATGACATCAAGGTGATCTGCAGCAGGACCCTGACATCTACACATCTTCTGCCACTACAAACAACTGCTGATTCCCAGAATTCCCAAAATAGCATAATTGAGTTTCAAGTTTAGCATGTAGATGCGCTAAATAATAATACTTAAAAATAATTTGCAATAATCATAGCTGTATGTGCAAAGTGGACTTGCTATTTCTAGACCCAACGGGTGAAGGAGTCCCATTCAAAAACAAACATCTGAGCAGAAGATAGATCTTCTGGTAGTGCTGTGCCACAACCGCAAAGCGTTCACTTTGTGTCCGCAAAAGATGCAGACTAATTAATCTTGGGCTAATTAAACAAGCATCTATTATTGGCTAATTTTCTGCCATGGAAAGTCACCTCTTGATCCTGGGATCTAAAATAAGACTGCCGACAAAAAGAGGAGAAAACAGGGTTCAGGCCAATCCAAATGAAGTTCCAGCTGCCAAAACAGATCAAGCATGGGATCCTGGCACTCTCCCTGCCCACTTAATGCCATGTGCCAAATTTTTAATCACACAAGACCTGCATTCAAACATACATCCCATCCCATGATAGATAAATAACATAACTTGAAATTTTAACAGACCCTGCTCCTGGTTACAGACAAACATTTGCTAGGAGCTCACTGGCACACACACAGACACTGAAATGTTGACTGACAATTAAACACATCTCAATCCATAATCTAGTTTATCTTCTGGCATCAGTTCTCAGCCTTTTTAATGTGCAAAAAAAGAGTATATGGCTAACTAATTCTAACTAGGATATTTTAAACTCTTTCCATGGCTGCACACCTCAGTGATCTTTAGCAGCGAAACACTGCATGGAAAAATCACCCAACCAATTAAGAACACATCAAAACCTAAGCAACACTTTCATGAATAAATCAGCGTAACTGCCATAATTGAATTCACTAGTTCTATTTATTTATTTATTTTAATTTTTATTGACGCAGTTTGTTTAGATGCTTCACGTAACCTAAATAAATCTAAAGCGATTCACCGATTCAGCAGGTTTTAATCAGATGGATAAAAAGGCTTGAATTGATGGTGCTGTCACAAAAGCCATTTCAGTTTGCAGACCATTCCAGCACTTTGATGGAAAAATTACATCGTGATGGGTCACATATGAGTCACCACTGTTGGTTTGTAAGTGTGTATGAATGTGAGACATCTGATGAATGGGACAGAGTTGTACTCACACTGTTCTTCAAAGTAGCACAGTAGTATGCAGATCAATTATAGGCTATTGTGGAACAACTATAAGGGAGCATTCACATCAACGGTACGTCTTCAAGAACAAATAATTTTAACTCTGTAACATACCGGCCAACAGCGGGTGAACTGAGAATATTTCCTACTGGCTATGAAACTGTATTTCGCATTATTTTTATTGAAAATATTTTGTCTCTACGCCAATGGAAAAATTTAGCAGCTTTTTCCTTGCATTTTTGTGGCAAACAGCGCGGGTCATTGTGTCACTCACTGCATTATATATGAGCCAGTCTCGTGTGAAATGAAACCTCTCGTAAAAACATTTATACACATGTTTTGGTGGCTTAACGCAAGTAATATATCACATATGTTTTGCAACATGGCATACTAGAGGGGAAAAGAAAAACATCATGCAACCTTGATAAACTTCTGATGTTTAAGAGACACAATGTTCAGTCATGTATTCTATTTTCAACCTACCAAAAACAGTTCCAAACGACCCCAAAACCGGATCACTCATTACCCAGCAACACACAACCTCTGCGTTAACTCTGAACGGGAATGCTTGTTCACATTAAGGGAACATGAGGTCGGCATGCGGCCCACGAGGTGTCATCAGCAGCGTGTGAGAATCAGTTAAACATTGCTACGCCTTCATCCGTACATCTTTACTCATTAACACGCAGCATGAAAGAAAACACATGGCAACAACACGTCTCTCTTACACACACAGCCGTCTGCTCATGGGAGGAAAAAACTGCACGGCCTGAGAGCCAGACACGCAAGCGGATATATCACGTTTGTGTGTTTTCAGGAATGGCTGCTGCATTTCATTTTTCATTGTTTCCCTGCCCACTCCGTGGCCCCCCGACTTTCAGGGCCGCCCACAAACTGAGGACTTCATACCAGACAAGTGCATCACCTCACGTCGGAAAGAATGAACACATCGCTTTCTAATGTGTTTCGAATGAGTGCAGGTATTTTGGAGAGAGTTGGCTTCGCGAAGTATCGCATGACAACCCATACAAGCACCACGTGGCCTCGAGGAATTGTTTGGGCGTTCGGTGCCATTAGCATGAGACGTATGTACAACAATTTGCTAGCATATACAAATTACAAAAGCAAAGATAAATGAACACAGAAAAGAAGACAAACACTTTGTAATCTTAATGAAGCTTGTGGCAAATATGAAAGCCTGTGGTCACCGCAGCTGTTTCCCACTGAAGAACATTATAAACCATCGCCTAGACGAATGAGGGCTATAATGAAGTCAATACCTAAGTCATGAAACTGTTTTACAGTGAGCATATTTCACGTTTTCGACTGATGCGTCAATGTGCTACACATGTGTTAATTCAAAATGTAAAAAAAGGCCTGAAAAATCCACTTGGACTCAACAGTAGATGCAACCCAATCTGCACGGTGATGTTTGAAGTGAGCTGACCTGTGTGGACTCTGAATGGGACCCGCTGAGATGACAGAGCAGAGAGACATCAGGGCCACTTGCTCCCCCTCACAACATCCCATTTAATTATTTTTATAATGCAAGTGAAGAAGCGAATGGAAACTATGTGCAGCCTCCTGTGGTGGTGGAGGGGGTTGTTTCTTTCCCCTTATTTTTTTCCCCTCTTTTTTTTCTCCTGTGGTACTACTGGAGGAGTCTGATCTATAAACACATTGGAGCTCACTTTCTCTGCCTCTCTTTTTTTTGGAGGGTGGTATGACTGTGAGGTCTAGGCATGAAGACATACATTTCTGTGTCCATCTACTGTACTTACCCACAAATTCGACCCTAAACAGGAGACTGCTGCTCTGTCTATAGACGCTAAAATATCTTTTTATAATCTGCACCATTTTTTTTTAAATAATTGTTTTAAACCTACGCCAAATGGAGGTTGTTGTTTTTTTAATCAGTTCCATGAGGCCCACCTCATTCTGCTTAATGAAACACTGGTTAGGTGATCCCCTCAACCAAATCTTATTTAATGAGAAAAAACTTTAAAAAAAAAACTAATAAGACCAGCAGGATGGCAAAAAACAGTGCTAGTAGTACCTCAAAAGTAATTGGAATCAAATAATAACTATTGGCCATGCCAAAATAGCTCAAATGAATGGTTTGGAGTGAGGCACAAAAGAGTCTGATTCTGTCTTTAGTGGCAGAGGGATACAGTGAGCATCAGGTTGCTTCCATTCGTGAAATTTGAAATCAATGATAGCGGTTCATGAGAACCAGGTCAAGCTGCGCTGACATTGGGGTAAAAATCACTCTCCACTTATGACTGCCAATTCCTTCAAACGTCACTCGACAATGCAGGATGATATCAAGCAACAAAAAAAAGGTAAATGACAGCAGGGGTGAAGTGCATGGTTAGGATGGTTCAAAACAGGCTCCTAGGGGTAGGCATAGCTATGAAAAAGCCCCTCCTTAATGAGAAGCAAAGAAGAGCTGGGGTGAGCCTTGCAAAAGGAACATAAGGATTGGACCATCTGTGATGAGTTCAGTTTTAATCTTTGGTTGTCTAATGATTACACAGAGACTTGTACCCACTGTAAAATTTGGTGGAGGGTCAGTGACGATCAGGGGGTGCTTCAGCAAGGCTGGAATGGAATGGTCTTTGTGAAAGGTGAACGAATTAATACACACAAGGTTGTCTTGGAATAAAGTTTGCTTTCTTCTGCTCTGACAATGTTCCTTGCTTTTTTTTTGTTTGTTTGTTTTTTTCCAGCAGGACAATGTTTCATGCCACACAGACTGGTCAATCAAGAAATGGAGGGAGGACTACTAGATAAGAACCTGTCATGACCAGCCCAATCTCCAGACCTGAACCACATTGAAAACATCTGGAATGTGATCTAGAGAAAGATGGATGGTCACAAGCAATCAAACAAAGCCAATTTTTGCACCAGGAGTGGCTAAAAATCAACTTCCTAAAACAGTTAAAACATTTTTCAAGTTAATTGACAAAGAAATTCTATTTATGACATGATCTTCAGTTCACAGCATTTTTACACAAATGCCTAAAACCTTTAACAGTACTGTAGCTTTGCGGGTAGGTTTTTCTTTAAGATTTTTCAGAGACGTTGCCACAGTTCTTCTGGATTTAGTCTGTCTCGGTTTGTTCTGTTACTTCATGTCATTCCAGACAGACAGGACGATGATCAGATCAGATCTCTGTGTGAAGCACTGATTGTTGTCAGACTTCTAGTACAAACAAAAACCTCACTGGATTATTGCAAGTAATGGCAAAATGAATGTTTGGAAATGTAAACGGATATTTCTGACACGCTAAAGCAAAAGATAGAAATAACTGACTTAAAACCATCTTTAGCTGGTGAAAATACTAGTGTTCTTATCATTTTGACCACTACTGTAAACTTCATTCTGAAATTGAATAATCACGATCAATTGTTTTTGCAGCTCTAATTCTCTACTTTTTATTACCATTCTGGGGATCCAGCATTCAAAACACAAAGTACTGATCAGTGATGCTGGCCTTTTAAACTGTATCTCCTGCTGATTTACACACAAAGAATTAAAATCTTTCCCTTTTCATTCTAAACCCATTTTGCCTGGTCTGAATCAGTGTTCAGTTCTACTCCCTTTTCCCCGTCTTTATATTTTACACCGTACTATTGGATCGAAACCCAAGTACAGTTTGTCTCATCAACATAAGTATAAGCGGCAGCCGAGTTTTATTCATGACTTTGTCTTGTATTTTGTCTACTGTTTCTTTTGCATAGCATCACTAACCTTAATTTGTACCATCTTTCTTTGTTTTAGCGGTGTACCCTGACGTTGACCCTATTTGTCTGTTCTGTCCTTAATGTTCTCTTTAGCATCCATCTCTTGATTCTCTCTCTCCCTCGCTCCTCAAGCACCGTCCATCCTCACTTTTTCCCCGGTCAGCGTGTCATTATGCTTACCCACCAGAATGTGGAATCACTCCACTTCATGCAAGCAGAAAAACCACAAGTTGTTCTAGCTGGAGCATGCCCAAACACTGCCAGTCCTGACAGTGGCTTCAGCTTGCACTTCCCCTGACTCCGTTCTCTTCGAGAAAATTAGAGAGGAGAGTAAAACGGCTCACGAGTGCTCCGTCTGCTACCTCTCACAGGATGCTGGCGCTCATCCATGGGGTTTGGTGCATTCAACTGGAGGACTCAAGATGCTAGCGGTACAGAGTAGCAATGAATGAAGGGCTTATAGAGTTTGTGTAATGCCAGAGCAATGTTCAAGGGCCAGATGCTCTCTGCAATAGTGGTGGTCAGGTAAAACTCCACAAAGGGTGCTGCTGTGGTAGGCCAACAATGTGATATCATCCGTCCTCTATACCTGAGAGAACTGGCAGTGATGGCTGAATGCTTTTACTGGATGTGCATGCATGAGGGTCGCAGGCAGGTTCGTGTTCCAGTCCGATCGGACCACACGAGCCTTTGCTCCCTCACAGGCCATAAAAACCGTGTCCAGACGCCACGTGGATTGGCCAACAGATTAAACCGGCGGGAGATGATTTCCAGTATCAGCCCTTTAATGGAGAATCAAAAAAAGGAGGCTTTAAAAAGCGAAATCCGTCAGGATGGACTGTGCTTGAGGAGGATGGAGGGAGAGATAGAAGATGTACTGCTGTCTTGCAAAATTTGTGGGACTGGGTTGCAATGAACCGTCTTCATATTGTGCGTGCTTAAAATGTGCTGCCCCAGCACCACCAGAACAGGTCAAAGTGCCAGGCTAACATTTCCCATTACGTTAACAAGAAATATTTTCATTATTCTTTTGGTTTGTTCATTTTTTATTTGTCTGGTAACAGCACATGTCAAGTATTCACTGCTCAGCTCTTTCCCAGCCAAGAAATGCACAACAGCAAAAGAGAGGGAAAGCGAGTGAGAATATTGGGAATATTAATTTCCCAAAGTATGTGGATATGATAAATACCAGCCATCAATTGGTCATTAAAATATTTTGCTACCGAACCAAAAAGTCATGCAACATAGCAGAAAGCCGCAGACAGCACATGAAAAATCTGTTTGTTTGTGCAAGAACTTTATTTTCAGTGTGACACTGTGGCTGTGCACTTAATGGCACATTTAGATGTACATGTAAATCTTTATACTGCTAATAACCTTTAATAGTAGATATGGTTTAAAAGTATTTGTTTGGGGGAAAGTGACAAGCTGATGTACCACCTAAAACTGCAGTTTATTTCCCCTGAAAAACACATGCCATGTCCACGAATCTGAAATTAATATACATTTGGAGCTTAGAATAAAAAAAATTGGTGCCAATCAGTAGGGAACCAATAATGCTGCCTTTTGAGTATTCTACAACTATTTGGTAACAAGCAACATGAACTAACAAGCTGTTTCTAATGAGAACTATTTCTCCTCTTACCCATTGCACACTCCTGCTCAGTTCTAGCGGGTGAGATTTACTATTTGGTTTGGAGTTCAAAGCCATAGCAGTAAATTTTTCATTTACAAAAGAGGACAGGAGAAGTGAACAGTACCCTTGTTATGGACCGAAATGTTGCCTTTTTTTCCTTCTTTTTTTCCTCTTTTTTATTGCAGGGGATTAATAAGACAAGCACTGGAACACCCTCAAAGCCAAAACCTGACTGCTCAAGACCTGCTAAACTTGCTAAATCAAAATAAATTATATTTAAAAAGGTAAAGCGCTAGGGGAGCACTTGGACACCAGCCGACAGTTTAGCCTTCACTACCCAGGACCCCACAGGGGTTAAGAGGGTCAAAGAGGCCAGCAGGTTTTGAGAATAGATGACTGACACTAGAGAAAGACAATTTTACGAGAGAGGGCAAAGAAGGTCATACCATCAACCCAACTAAGAGTGCAGTCAGCCAATCATCAACCAACAATGCCAGCAGCGTGCAGGGGTGAGAAAGTCTACAAAACTCATTCAGTTCAACCTTAAATGACCCTTAATGGAGGTTGAGATCTGTTTTACTAAGGAAAAAAAAAATTGTCATTTACTTTCTTTCTTCTGTGGAACAAACAAGAATGTGTTAAATGGTTAATGGTAGATTCCTTTAAAATGTACATGGAAAAAACATAAACTGACATTTTCAGAATTCCCTGCATTGTATTTCAAATTTTGTTTGAATTTGATGTTTTTTTTTGCTTTGAAATACCTGTTACTTCTTAGTAAGTTCTTATCAGATATGTTTGTTAGGGTTGTATGTTACATATAACGTTGTTAAATGAATGTTTATTGCATATTTCGGTTTTATAATTCTTACCATGATGGTGTTTAGTTCTTGTGTAAATGACACTGAGCACCTGTTCATATTTAAAAGCTGCTTGTGATTGGTTTTGTTCCATCATGTGACTTTCTCCTCACCACCTGCATTTCAAAAGGTACAAAACAGATTTCAGTACTTTAATAGGTTGATATATGGTATTTAACTGTACGGTACGTAACTTGGCATACTATACTTTTTAGTCAAATTCTGGCTGCCAGTTTTTTATTTATTTATTTTTCTTCATGAATGAATGAATCTTTAAAAGCCACTAAGAAAAGTGAGAAATGCAATGTTCATCATCATGTCACCGTAAACCCCTTTAAACAAGAATCAGCCTTCAAACACAGTGATTTGTCCTATCTGAACTAAATATTGCGCAAGCACCAATCGCTGGATAATTAAAAAGATATTACGTGTACGAGAAAGCGAACAATGTGGGAAAATATCATGGAAAATATTAGCAGGATGGAAAATGTTACAGGTATTTGGATTCCATGAGATACTGTAATAATATAAAGCTCTCTGCCTTCGAGATGACAAAACATCCAGAAAAACATTAGATCTCTTCAAATCCCACCTATTCACACACCACACACATACACACTTCCCTAATGAGTTGGTTTGGCTGCAGTTGTGTTCGGGCAAATTCGTGTATTATGACATAACCCAAAGCCCTCCGACAGACCTGAACTCTGAAGCTGTCTGATTTACATGGGCCTCTGAGGACTCGCTGAGCGAAATACACAGTTTCTTTCCTGAATTTCACTTTCTCTTTGTCTGTCATTCTCTCACTCTCTCGGGACATCTAACTGTTTAGGGGTATCAAATGAAAGTTCAGATAGAGGAAAGACCAACCTCAGCTGTGTGACTAAGTGAGTGTAGACAGGACAAAGAGTGACAAAGTGTAAAAAATATGTGGGAGTTGTAAAGAAATCGTGTGTGTTTGAGAGAATGAGCAAGCAATGGAGAAAAGCGTGTGAGCGGAGGAATAATTACCTGCAGATGCTGGTCTTAGTTGGGGGGTATAAATCTCTAACCACATCAGAAATTATCCATAAAATTTACAGCTTAGGAAAACCATGTGTGTGGCTCTTTAGCACCCTAAATCTACAAAGCCTTCTCTAGCACTCTCCCACAACAGGACAGCAAGATGAGGGGGGCAAGCGTAACGGAAGGAAATGAAACCAGCCCTCCCCTCTTAATTGTTTTTTATGTAGCCAATGCAACCTGCTCCCTTGCTGACATGTGAATAGAATAAATCATTTAAAAAAGGCGAAATTTACTAATAGTGTTATACATATCCGGCTGCAAGTCTAATAGATGAAACAATCTCCTTTATAAGGGGGTTAAAAAGCGAGACTATCAATCAATATTATATGGAAGAATGGCTTAGGTATAGAGCTGTTAGGAATGGGCAAGGTATACTATACATGTCGTGATTTAAATGAGAAAATATATTTGCCCGCAAAGCTATTACACAAATTTTCCACCAGAGATGGAACCAGTCGTACATCTGAGATGCAAAACTCCAGACGCATCATTCCACTGGTTGTCTGCTGATTTACACAAACATGTGGTTCTGGGCTACTGTGCACTGACTGACAGCATTTGGGAGCTTGATAGCAGTCTGAAGGCCTAGAGCACCAGTAATGAGCCCTGGATATAAGAGAAAAAGCCAGGATAGATGCTAAAAGATTGAGTCATTGTGAGATTGTGATGGAATCAAGATCAAAGGTGACTGAAGTTTATGGAGTTCAAAGTCACATTTGCTGGTGCCTACGATGGATATAATGATACATGCTTGGGATAAACACTATACTTAAAGGTCTTACTTTCAAATGAAACCAGAAGAGGGCATTTTGTGTCAGAATAAGAAGTGACAACCTATGCATGCATTTAGATCCAATTATTTTAAAAACTGTCACAGGTTTAAATTTAAAGGTTAAACTATTAACCAGTAGGTGGCACTGCCACCAAACCCTTAAGATTATCTCAATGTCTTAAATACACTAAACATTGCAAAGATATAGCCTTATTCTTGTTTTGCTTTTAAATTCAAAGCTGTATTACTGGTAAAAATTCTGAATATTTAAAATACAACCAGGATAGTCATGAGTATTATCGTATCAAAACTGGATGAAGACTAGTTGAAAGCCAGAAACTAAATGTAAAATGGAAGATGGGGAATATGGCTGATCTTTGAAAGATGGCTGTTATCAAGAGGCTTAACCAGAAGAGAAACTTGAACAGTTGGCTGTGAAATAGCATTATCAAGTGCGATGCCTAAATGCTGGTCACAGGTCCATTGAAGCTTTTTGCCAATTAGAGTGACCAGATGACCACGATAAAAATGACATGCTGGTGTGCATGCTTTGAAATGCTAATTGTTGGCAGCAGAAAATAGTTTTCATGCTCATCTCATCTAATTATGACATGCCTGTGTTCTAAGGATTTGTAAAGTTCTAAATCAATTTCCGATGAGCTATCAACTGAGTACGTCTCTAAAAAGTCATTTTTCCAGATGGTAGTCAACACAAGTCTGTCACTTGCGCATTTATGCAATGTAATATTTTAATCGGTTAAAGATTTACAAAGTCCACTCTTTCATGTTACTTACGGCTACACATTGCGGTGCTAGTTTAACATGATTTTCTTTTTTAAATGAGCCACATCACCGTCAGTTTAAAATGTTTATTTATAACAATAAAAGTAACTTTAACTCCAGATACGGGAAAGTAGTTATATAATAAGCACTGTTATGATTTTATTGGGACATTTGGTCACTCTATCCCTAATTGGTGTGCCAAGTTTTCACCATACAGCTCTATGGTTTGCCAAAGACTGGAAGAAAAAGGCTGTCCGCCAAAAATTCTCAGAACACTTGGCAGAATTTTTGTTTAAAAAATTGTGTCAAATGCAATCTTGTCAGTGCAAAAATTGGAGAGCGCCCATGTCTTTTGCCGTTATCATAGTGATGTTTATAAATGAATCCTCTGTTGTTGTTGTTGAGAGATTTTTTTTGGCCTACCACCTTAATGCACCTTGAAGACAAAATCTAGGGGGGAAAAACCTAAATGAACACAATTGCTGTTGTGATTGCATCACAGGTGCTCACCTCCTGGTCTCAGTGATGGAAAATGCTGTGGGAATCAAGCCAGTGTACTTCCCTTGAGGCTCCTCTGTTCTGCCGAGGGGAGGCTGTGGGAATGGGTCACAGAGATGTGGCAAGAGAGAGACGGATGGAATGGTCACCCTGTCCTTGTGATGATCTCTTGAGTATATTAGATGGCGTCAGTAGGCTCTAGGAGGTAATCACAGTGTTTATTGTCACAGGTGGACCACTGTGTACGACTCCTTGCTGGAGACCCAGCTGTAGGGACCAGCGTCACTGTCGGCCAGTGCTAGTGTTTGTTGCAGTGTGTACTACACTGCCAGAGGCCTTCTATCTGACAGTGCTCTGAAGTAATCACATTTGACCTCACAAGAAAGAGCGTGAGGGTGTTTGGTAGAAAGCTATCAGAAATATTCCTCTCTGCACAGATATTCGCACGCTGCACAAACAGATGGAAACCTAAAAACCTGTTGATTTGTGTGAACAAGCCTTGTTTTTACTTGCTTGATGATAGATTGTGTCAGTATTGCCTGTAGCTCATTTACTAGTGTTTATTGCAAGTGCTACAGGATCACGTGGCTGAAAACCCAATTATTATGAAGTCAACCCTCTAGATCAAATGAGGAGTTTGATGTGATTTGAGATCGAAAATGTCAGCGGAAAAAAGATAACATCTCCTCAGTGGCCCAGAGTCAAGTCAATTTTTCCTGCGGAGACCAGGATAAATAGCACCAGCAAGAAGAGCGGGATTC
This sequence comes from Enteromius treurensis, assembly GCA_032275025.1. Taxonomy (NCBI): domain Eukaryota; kingdom Metazoa; phylum Chordata; class Actinopteri; order Cypriniformes; family Cyprinidae; genus Enteromius; species Enteromius treurensis. The sequence continues at coordinate 12,698,268 of JAUCMU010000021.1, read as the reverse complement.
GATTTGGCCTGTTCGACAGACAGAGAAAACAGGAAAATGATGGACCAGGGTAGAGCGTAATTGAAAATGAAAACGATGGAGCGATGAGCAGAAGGACTCTGCCAGACAGTGCGGTGAGTCTTGGCTGAGCTCTTGTTTCTCCTAAACAGCTGATTTCCTCCTCATTCACATACTCCATCAGTGTCTCTCTCTCTCTCTCTCTCTCTGTGTGTTTGTCCTGACTCCTGTCCACCAAGTCTACCAGTTCATCCCAGGACAGACTGTCAGGAACCCAAACGCCCAGTCTCCACCCAGACTAGCCCAGTGAACACCAATGATATCTACTGGAACTCTCACTGTACTCACTCACTTTCTCTCTCTGGAGCACTGGAGTCGACAGAAGGTTAGCCAAAGATCTCTCAACGCTGTCTTTATGGACTCTAATAATACAGAGAGAGAGAAAAAGTGATCATCTTTATCTTTTGAATGACAACGAATTTCTGTCCAGAACAACCATGTCCAAACTCAACATCACCCCATCTTTTTTTGCATTTCATTCCAGCTGTAATCAATTATCAAGGGTCTTCCTTAGTTGTGTCTTCTATTGACTCCAGCCTAAAGCCCTATCGTGCATTTTTTTCTCCATCTAGTGTTGTCAACCGTATGAGAAAGAAGTCAATATGTTAGAATATAATCTTGACAAGAAAAGATGACAATTTTTTCATCATTCGCTTGTCATTTCAATTATGAAATATCTGACCCAGGACCACAAAATTAGCAATATATTTTTTAAATTTGTAAATTTTTCAAAATTGAGATTTTGTTTGTTAGGACAATATTTGGCTGAGATACAACTATTTGAAAATCTATTAAAAAAAATTTTTTTTAAAAATAAATATCGAGAAAATTGCCTTTAAATTTGTCCAAATTATGCTCTTAGCAATGCAAATTATTTAAAAAAAAAAAGTTTTCATATATTTACAGTAGGAAATTTATAAAATATCTTCACAGAACATGATCTTTACATAAAATCCTAATGATTATTGGCTAAAAACTATAAAATTGATCCGTACAATGCATTTTTGGCTATTGATATAAATATACCCCAGTGACTTAAGACTTCATTTATTTGGAGACACAATAAGGAGGCATAATCCAAAAATCCTATGCATTGTGTGGAGTTGGACAGTTGTGTCACAAAATGTAAAATGAATAGAAGGTGATTATGTATGAAATAACTGCAATCTCAACCATTTTACTCGAGGTCAAAGTTCATTAACTGCTAATAAACAAAAACATACCACATTATCTTCCTGTTGGAACTCAATGGGGTATTACAATGAAGGTTTCGAGTCGACCGCTAAAGCAAATGGAAAAGCTCGATTGCTGGAAACATTTACATGACTATTCTTCTCCTCTGTTTCTATCTGCAAATAAACTCCAGCAGATTTTCCAAAGCTATGTGCGACAAATATGTGCGGGTTTGTGAGTGTGTGTGTGTTTGTAAGAGTGGAGAGAGAAAGACGGAGAATGTTTGAAAGATACAAAGAGACTAGAAGACAGTCATTTGATATGACTCACGTCAAGGGCTGTTAGTACACACACACTGAGGGGATTTCAATCAAAGAAACAAATTAGAGGTGAGCATAAAAACAACAGATGGATAGAAAGAATTCCATGGACATGCATCAAACTGTATGCACAGTTTGAATCATCGGTCCGTCATATTTTCACCATGGAGAAAAAATATTATATAATGACAATAGAACACAACAGTCACCATTCATTTTTTTTTCAGCAGTCTGGGTTCCAGAAGTATTTTCTCCCTTTTATTTTCTCCAAAGACATTCAATCTTGAGAGTATAAAAATATCCCAGTATAATATCCAGAGACAGTTATAAGTAAGCCATTAGTTAAATGATTTCCCCTGAAAGGTGTAAACACCGGCTCTTCCAAATAATTAAGCTGTTTGCTTGAGCTCTCATCCAGCTTAACAGCATCACCAGCATCATATCTGTTTGACTGACCAAGTGTTTGGAGAACCTGTCTGAAACCGGCCATTATTTTTGCTAGGCTATTTGTTGGCGCTAGTGGCCAGTGTTTCCATGTCCACTTGTTTAAACATCAATGAGTTCTAAGCCCCTCTACCAATCTAACTTGCATAATGATTACTGACTGCAATGAGAAAATCTCACTTCAGGATTCTGGATGTTGTAATTTGTGAATTATTAAAGATTTTAAAACTATGGCTTCTACAGAAGCATATTTTTAACTACACTGGATCGTTTTATTTCGAAAGCTTTACTGCCTGGTTTGCTATTTCTCTATGGAGAAAATAAATGTGTTTTTTACTACTGGAACTGCTGCAGGTGCCATGCTGATGTTACACACTTTTTCACACAATTTTATTAGATATTTTTCTGATTTTGTTTAAAGGGCAAAATAGTGAGAGAGGACATCCAGTAAAACTGTGATATTATCTAGACTTAAAGCACATTTCTACAAAACAAACTTCTGCCTGATTTACTAAAGTGTTGCAGGTTGTGGCTCTGCTTAAATTTTTAACCATATTATCCAATTAAGTGAAAAAAAAACAAAAAAAAAAACGTAATTTAGCTTAATGTGCTGAATTAATTTGACATTAAATCATTGTAAACTGTGAGTAAATCTACAGCAGCTGAGCAAAGTGAAAAAAAATACTGGCAAATAAAACAATTTTATAGTTACAAAAAAACCCAAAACATAGTAATTAACTTTAATTATCACAACGTCATTGCCACTACACTTTTTGACAAATAAATACAGAGAAACACTAAAAAGCAGAAAATAAATGACATGCTTGTATATCAGCCTCATGCAACTACTAACATCACTTCTATTATAACTTTGACCATGAGCATGTCCCATTGTCAGACGTATTTGCAATCTTTCAAGGCTATACCAATTCAAAAATGTGACGTAGAAACAACCTGAAAAGAACTAAAATTTTAATTCATCTACCTGGTTCATGTATACTAATTAGGTTATGTTCCCCTAGTAAATGATTTGCTGAAAGCAGGTAAGTGGATGCTATCAAAAGCCCACAGGAACATGTCAATATTTGGGCCAAGGCCAATCTAGAATTTTTTGCAAGGTTCTATGAGTCATAACTGCCAACTGGAGACACAATGGGCAACCAGAGAAGGGTGAGAAGTATGCAAATAGACAAGAGGGTTCAAAAAAGTGTGTGTAATGTGCTACATATCTTTCTTAAAGACGAAGAAGTAAGCGCTATACAGTACAACACACAATCACTGTTTTGCCCATAGACGGCAGATTTGTTTATTTTATGTGAAAAGCGACTGATAAAGTGTCCCAGTTTCACTTTATCATAGACTTATTAAAATATTTATACAAGTCAACACCAAAGGTAAGAGAACTTGTCTTGACAACTGGTCAATATGTCACCATAGACATGAGGTTCTGTTGGATTGGAAGGGAATTTAAAATACAGAGGCAAAAATGTCTGACAGGTAATGACATCTTTATTAAGACCTTTCAGTGTCTCTGTATTCATTTAACTCACCAGGAAACAAAATCATGTGGATTTCGGAGGAGCAATGAGAGAATAAAAGACAGAAGGAAAGACAGAACACAAAAGTGAAAAGGCTAAATCTGAAATATAACATGGAAAAAGCAGGTCTGAGATGGAAACATGCGTGTGGAGCCAAGCGGTTGGGGCAGGGCTGAGGTTGGGTGAAAAAAGACCAGAGAAAAGTGGCTATTTCCCTTCGCTGTGCTCTATCAGATTAGCATCAATGTACAGCCTCATCGCCGCGGACATGAGAACGCTTATGAAACTGAGATGCATATGTGAGACTCCGAATGGAACAGTAGGGCCTAGACAAATCCACAGCCAGATACACAGACGGCATATCCCAATGTCAGAAATTAACTTCATTTTAAGAAGTGATATTTATAGCCTGGAATTGATTTTCAGCAAAGTTCCATCATCATTTACTCACCCTGATGTCAATCCACACCCATTTAATTCTTATGGGTTAGATCTTATCAATGAAGCAGTGAATCTAGCTCACAAAACCAGCTGGAACGATTCAATCGCTGATTCGGTTTTGACTAAACAATCCAGTAGCAGCTGTTAACAGCTAACTGTTAACTGCTGTTTTCTTGTTTTGGGAGAAACAGCACAAAATTTCGGTTTGTTTCATACATAAAGTTTACTTGCATGGACTAAATTTGTGTCCTTTTTGAAGCTTGGAAATCTTTGTTTATTACAAACCAAGGGTATATACGAATGAGTCGTTGACAATTTTCATGTCTGGGTGAACTACTATACCTACATAATATAAAACAGAAAGAAAGAGCAGACTTATTGGTACAAAGTCATTTGAAATCTGAATAAAAACATTAGCCTACTTGGACTGCTGCACTCGGAATTATGTAAGGTCCTTCTCTAGAAGCGCAGGCATAAATAAGTCTGTTTCAGGTCATCTGTGTTACTCTTAATAGTTCACATGTGAGACAAACTAATGACCCACACTGAACCAGGACTTACACCACCAGAGTGTTCTGTAGACAGGGTGGCCCATAGGGTCCCTGCAGTGGTACAATCGTTTGTTTGTTTGTTTGCTGCTTTGCTTGAAGGAAGACATTTACAAGGGGGATGCTTTCTGAACCATTGGACACCAAATACCTTGAATAGATCGAAAGACATGCACGCACAGGCATTTAAAGACCTTAAGAGAATGAGACAAGCACCATATCATTACAGCGTACCATGGTCACAGAGCAAACACCACACAAAACTATTATAAAGTGTCAGGTTCATATTAACTAAGCGTATATTTATTGAGCGCATGATCTTATCAACCACAAACATCTGAACAGTAGTGCGTGCATTTTTATGCTTATTAGGGTATCAAGCTGTAGGGTTAGCAACATATTAGCCGATTAAGTAAAGTTAAAAACCTTGATTAACACCAACAGTGGCTGCTTTGTATTCGGGTCAGAAGGGGAAGCATAAAGCCAGGGAAACTCACAAATTATGTAGGGTTAATTCAATTTTGTTTCATTGAAAGCATGTGCACATCCAGGACCTTGATCATAGTTCAGCCTACTGTGTAAAACAAAAAAGATCTGCAGTTAAAATAGAAATGGTGAATAGTTAGATGGAGAAAGACATTGTTTAAGAGTCTCTCAGGTGTGTTCTTAATTTAGTTTTTCCTTATTGAATGTTGCGCCTCACATTAAAGACGTAAAATGGCTTGCAACTGTAAAATACTGTTCAAGTTTGGGTTCAGCTGGGGTCACTTTTCAGCTAGGATGCATTAAATTGTTCAAATGTACTTTGACAATGTTAAGGTTAGGGTTAGGATTGTCCTGGGAAGCAATTTCAGACAAGGGAGGCCCAAAGCAATGATACTTTATGCGCAAGGGGCCCATGATCCCTAGTAAAGCCCACAGGAACATAAAATACATTGGATTAGAAATCTGCTTAATATTTCACAATAACACTGTAAATGCAGTTTTGGTATGCCCCATCCTTAAGAAGTTAATCATTTGACATATAAGTTGACTTTGAGGTATTGTTTGTATAAATATTACACTTACTGAAGTTATTACAGGATGAATGTAACAGAGACCACATTAAAGTAAATGAATTTGCAGGACACATGACGCTATTGAACTACTGAATGACTCAACTAACTTTAAGATCAATGGTTAACAAAAGATTGTAATCTAATGGCAATCATCATCAATACCTGTATTGCCATACAGTCATCCATCCTATATACTATTGATTACTATTAAAACAACTTCAATAACTGAATCAAAAAGATGCATTTTTAAGAAAGCCCCCTTATTGTGAATCTAGACATCTACAGTACATGCACATTTCTAATTAGACCATTGATAATTTATAGATTTTTTAATTTGTGCCAGCATGGGAAAGTTACAGTGTTTGAACAGTAAACTCCTGTTTCCATCTCATTAAGTGTGCCTGTGGGCAGCAACACGTCCAAACTGTTTATACATCAAGCTAACCTATTTCTTTCTCAAGCGCAAGAAAGAAAGAGATATAATGGTCCTGCATATGTGAAAATGAAGAGAACAAAGTGATTTGGCCTAGATAGACCCTTTCGTCTCATTTTGCGATGCTTTTAAGAGAACAGGAAAGATAAATTTACTATCCTTTGTATCTGTAAACTCACTTTATCAGAGCACTTGACAGACGGACAATATTGCTGTAAGTCATGGATTTTTTATATTTTCTCTTTCTGAGTTGCTTATAGTTTTTTGAGTGAATCAGTTTTAATAGCTGGGTTTAGAATTTCTCATTCACACCAGCCATTGTGATGAACTAGCTGTAACTCAAGACCACAAATTTGTTTAGGTGTATGCTGTCTGTGTTTACTGTGACAACATGTCCTCACTCCGGGGAGCACGTTTCAGGTTTTATTTTACTTTAGTTCATTTTTGTTACTAGTATTTGTGAGTACCCAAATCAAATATGAGTTGCTTGTTTTGTACTGATACATATGCTTGCATTGTACTTAAAGGAACAGTTAAATCCAAAAATTGTTACTCATCCTCATGTTATTTGATTGTTCTCACATATTTTGTGCAATGTTTACAGTGCTCTTATTACACAATATAAAGTGCATCATGAATTATATGCAAAATCCAACATAAAATTAGTTGCAATGACAATCGCTAGCCAAACAAAGCCAATGAATCAAGCCCCATTCACACAAAGAATAATAGTTATAATAACTATATTAGCACCTGCACCAATAGACAATGACGTCTTGTTTATCATAAGCAAACGCTGCAATTATTTAATCTGTCTCTTTAAATAATCAACCTCTCTGAAGTTGGATGGATTCTAATTGGCTGTCAATGTTTTTATTGTTCCCCAGCTGGAAAAAAACTGTTTCCAATTATATTGTTCCTTTGTGACATTGTTATAGCTTTAATGAGGTACAGTTATCATCTTCGATGCAAATGGTCGGTTTAGCATTTTTGCTTAATAGAAGGTTTAATGTGTGCAACTTGAAATTTTGGTTAAGAATATATACGGAATTTTTTTCGTAATTTAACAAATCTCTGTCCCTCCTGACAGCACAAGGAAATGCTAAAATGATGTGTTAACGTGATAAACATGCAATCATTATTTGGACTTTGTTTGTAAATTTGTAAAATTGACAGACATTGTCGCTATGGCTTTAAGCTTGCCACACACTCAAAGAGCGCACGTGAATGTTCTCCAGCATAGGTACAGGTGGGCTGGTTCTCTATCACACACACTTACCCAATCCAGCCTCTACAGCCAGTGGAGTTTGTGTGCAGTCCTGCACTCAGGTGGAAACTTCAAAGCACGCTACACTCTCACAGCAACAGCAACAGACACCGAGCAGGTAGGCACCATCCATATTCAAAATCACAGCTGTCCTATGAAAAAGAAATAACAGTATCTGTGAGAACAATGTTTGTAGATCATGACAAATTACTTAAGTTAAAATTATTGCAAACCTAAATTAGGCAGATCCAAAGTCTTAAGTATTACATTACATTAATGGGTGATTTTGAAGGACATGGGGCGGACAACAATTTGAGTCTAGTCCTAAAGATCAGTCATCCGCCTCCCAAGTCCTCCCCCCAAAAGTGAATGGTATTCCTTGTTTCCTGTTGCTGTCAGAGAGAGATCAGAAAACAGGCATGTGAGAAGCGATAAACCTATTCTGCTAAGTTTTTAAGGCGTTAGAGGAAGGGAAGAGTCAGGATATGGGTGACACTCGAGCCGCTTTAGGGAGGACAAGTCTCAAGCTTTAAATGGGAGCGCAAAAGGTGTCTGAGAGAACATGCTGTAATCTGAGAAAACAATGGATTCAAATGACCCACGAGTACAAAAACTGATAAAAGTATTTTTTCCATCTACTCTGTGTGATCTACTCTTTTATATGTTATAAATTAACCACAAATATTATTTGTCTAACACAATTAGTGATGTATGAACTAAGCCATTAAGAATTCGTTACAAGCTATAATACATGCTGCTTAACTTGTATTTACTGTCTTAGGGGAATTTTCTTGGAACGTCTGAACAGCTGACACAGCACACAACTCAATGTTGCATAAATATTCCATGCTAATTTGTTTCTATTAATCTTAAACTTACTAAGTGCTGTTGTCACGTATTCCAGGGACATTAAAAATGTCAACATCTCTGTTTTTGATGTGTGCTTCGGGGCAAAGATTAACGGAGCTTGGCTAACACAGTACTCATGTTAGTAACGAAGTAGCACTTTAAGCGTACAGTAATGCAGAAAAGTACTTACAAGGAGACAGCTTATTCCTCAACTCAATTCCTCTTTATTCTCTGTCATTTAACTATCATGACTGTAGAAAATAACTAAAATTCAGTACCACATCTGTAACCTGCAGGTGCCATCTTCCAAGATCTTTGCAAAGATTAAAAACTTTACGTAACATTAATCTTTGCTCAACACAGTCTGGTGCGCTGATCAACAGGAGCTTGTGATGGAACGGGTAAAACATTAGCCAAAAAAGTGCCTCTAACTTCCTGGGAACCAAGAAATTGAAGGTCATTATGGGTGAGACAGGGCCTAGGGCAAAGAAGTTCTGCTCCCCAAATACCGGGTGGTTTCGTGCAACTGAACACTGTGTATCTGCATGGACGTTATTTGCTTTAAGTGGGCATGTAATGGTCTTGTAAAGCCCTCGAGCAGTGCAGGAAACATAGCAGAGGTGAGCTGTACTGGGACTTTGACATTCAGAACATTGCCATATGTCCCACATGAGCAGTTTATGCATTCCACTGTCCCCTTAAGCAGATCATGAGTGAAAGAATCAATCTGAAAGGAGTAAAAGACTAAAGCATCCATTTAGAAGACAATGCAGTATGAAGACATCCTGTCGCACCTCTGAAGAAACTGCATTTCCGAATTCTTTAGACTAGTATCCTTCAGCAATTATATAGTTTCTACTGATCTGTCTAAACCAAGAGTAATGTACTCCCTGACAGGCAAAAATAGTTCACATAGACACTATCATTGATGCAGTCAGCATTTCACTATTTAGTACACAAAGAAATTTATCTCTGAATAACTGTGTCGGTCAGGTCACAAAGAAAAAAAAAAAACTAAACCAAGAAGGGGCATGTTTAGCTTCTAAATAGACTTACTTGTGCCACAATGATTTGATAAAAGATTGGCATCTTTTACCTGGCCACTTGATCTTGTACCGGTGTTGAGAGATGGTCATCTGAAGGACAGGGCAGAATTACACCATTTTAGTATGCATTTTGTTTAAATCTTTAAATCAGTGTTTTAAACAAGAAATGGCCTGTACATTACATTGAGAAAATGTTTATGCAAGCGCAAGATGCAGTTTTTGAGAATTTGGTTCCGTTTCCTCAGGAACTTGACCACAAACTGATTCATCATTATGATATATGAATTTGTGACTGTGCATTAAAGTGAGAGAACCCAAAATTGAAAAGTATTGCCATCATTTACTCACCCTTGTGTCATGGCATGAACATTTGAATGCATTTACACTGAAGAGGGACTTATGCTTTACAGAAAATTAAATAAATTAACCAGGGCATTCTTCAGAATTTTTACTTTTATATTCTGCAGAAGAAACAAAGTCAAGCAGGTTGAAAAAAGAATGCAAGGGTGGGCTCATGGTGAATGTTTGAGGTGAACTATTTTAGTGCTTTAAACTGTGAAAAATCACCCTGGAGTTAGTTCTAATTAAGTTGTCTAAAGAGGCCATTGTAAATGTCTTCACAAACATTCTTTGTGGGACACAATACAGGGTTTATGCATGATGAATGCCATGTAAAAAAATATTGGGCATGACGGATATTGATGATATGTGTAATTTGGAATGTTCATGATACAGAGTCTGCTTTGTGAGCCAATCTAATGCTCTAAACATCATAACATGGGCTAAAAACAGACAGTAAAACACAGGTCAGTCGTCATGTTTTCAAGCTTACTTTCAAATGGCTCAACACAATTCGTATTATGGTTAGCAATTTGGGCAAATGTAGGCTGAAAAATCTAAATCATACATTTTAAACTGTTTTGGTGGTCACACATGCTCAATGGCCAAAACTGCATAATTACGATGTGAAATTTGTCATTTTTCAAGTTTTCATGGTATTTTTTAATTAGTTTAATATGCAGAGAAAACTAAAAGTATCCATTGGTAGGGTAATGCATGAAAATTACTTGTTTCACATTTAAGAACTGAAGAAATAACTAAATAATAGCAAGTAAAGGACCAAATAGTGGAAATCGAGGTTGCACAGTTGAATTAACATAAGGCAATCTGCATTGTTTTTTCACACAAATATTGGAGACAAAACCACAGGGCCTCTTCTGTTTGTATCCAACAGTTCACGAGATTGGATGATAATTGGATGATACTCTGAATATTTCACATGATTACAGAAATATCAGTCTATAATTTGGCAAAAACATGCAAGTCTCTGTGTCTCTGAGGGAATGAACACCAGTTCAGCCAGTTAGCTTAGTGGAACCTGCAGCCCAGTATGGCTGGGTGGGGGTAGCAATAAGTGGAGAAGATGCTTACAGTGGTTTGGCCATAAAAGATTAGTCTACTGCCAAAGGTTCTCCCAATGAGAAGCTTCCATTCCCTTTTCATTTACCTTCTCAGGGCGTTGCATTTCAGAGATGCTTCCTATAATATTTAATGGAGAAAGCACAGGACTCCATCCAGATAACAGCTTCTTGCTATCCTGGCTGAGCCCACTCGCCCTGCAGAAAAAAGAGCTCTTTATCATTGCGGAAATCAGAAAATGTTTTCTAAAGAACTAATATCATTTAAGGATTTAAGGATTGACTATTCCATAGTCATTTTGACCAAAACATAAATATTAGTTGGAACCACAGGAAACTGACAGAAAACAATTCACATTCCTTAAACTTAAAAGCTGAACGATGGCAATGTGAAGGGCCATACAAAAACTCTTGTACTTCTGTAATCTCAAATAGTTGTGAATGAAAGTGGATATTCAGCAAGACAAAAGTTGTAGGGCAAGACTTTGTGTTATCCATCAGGATCTGATTATATCATGAAAAGTGGGTGTTATGGTACATACCAGAATGGAGGTCAAAGATTGAAATAAGAGGTACTGGCGACATCAGCTGAAAAGGAAAGTTGTGTCAAAGCAGATTATTACATTTTGATATAATGACACAAAGTTTTTGTTTTGAATAACCTGCAAAATGCATTAGGTTTGAAATAATTTTATGTAAATTATTTTTTCATTTCTACACCTCTAAAGATTCTCTCTCTGAAGAGTCTTTTTAAAGGCTTCACAGAAGAAAACCACAAAATAAGTGGAGGTGAGACAGCACATCTAATGATGGATGAACAGCACGAGATTTAAATTACACCCGGAACTTACAGTAAATTTCATATAAACACATGTAAGAATTACTCAGCAACCAAAACCAAATTTATCAGAAAGGAACTAAAAAAAGCCAACCGAGAATTAAAGATATTAGATTTCTCTATGCACTACTGCTACACAATGCGGTTATGTTTCTAAGCATCCCACAAACTGGAAAGATTACAATGGTTTGTTGCAATGAGGTTTGCATCTCCAGGCAACCAATCTATTATGATAAACTGCATTGACACTGGGCACAGGGAACTATGAAAAAAAAAAAAAGAATTACCAATGATAAACATTCCCAGATTGCCATCTTAAAATAGATCTGGGAAGCCCAAACGTACCAGTCAAACCAACATCAGACAAAAATTCTGATGAAACACATGAATAAAATCTGGACAGAAAAAATCAACCACTGTAAAAAATATAGAACAATTTCACTCTTCTTCTCTCTGTTACTTTCTATTATTTCCACAGTATGGCCTATTCGTTGGTTCATGTCATTAGACAAGTAACAGAGACAAACACAAGTACGATAATTCCATTCATCTGCAAGATTTTTTTCATTGACGGTAAATGCAAAAAAAAAGTAGCAAGAAAATGCAAAAACCAGTAACGGTTGAGTTGAAGGTCACTTGGACCCCAGACAACAATACTTTCAAGGGAACTTGCCAGCATTTCATTCATTTGTTTTATACTTGAAAATGTACTCACACACAGGAAAGTGACAATGGAAACTGAATTCCTCATCTAAAATCCCGTGTTCCCTTAATAATAAAAAACACTCCATTTATGCAGTGTTCATCTGGATGGAGGCTATGTTTCCAGGACTCAGCTGGAAGTAAGTCCTTTGATAAAGGACAGGGACAAATTAAAATAAAAAACGCCAGGAATTCATGCTAAGACAGGGAATATGAAGTGGGTGAGGAGTAATTATGAGTTCGTAATTCATTCAATGTTAAACACAGACGTTCCTATTATGGTGGTGTGGAAAATTTCATAATTTTATGTGCGTCTGTGTGGTTAAGCATGCAAGAGTGTTTGTAAGAAAGTGAGCGAGAAAGCATGTGGTTCTGGGTTTTTTTCCTACCATGGGCAATGTTTGGTCATCATTACCAGAAAATATGTATTAACACTGCCTCTCATTCACAAATGTATTGTGTGCGTTTTATATGCATGGATGCTTGTGTTTGCGCTCATGCCTTAAACTGCAAACAAAAGCCTGTACATCATCTTGATCAAGAGGGGAAAGTCCATAAAGGGGAGTGTTTCTGTTGACAGTGTTGATACAAATAATGTTCAAAAACAGACATAGTCTACCAGTATACACAGGCCATGAAGTGTCTAGACCTGTTCCAGAACATCTGTTTGCATAACTAAATTCTGTGTAAGCATTTTAAGTTATACAGAGTATTTTATTACCGGGAAAATGTAGAGGTAACATGTCTTGACTTGAGAAGAGAGAGAAGTTTTCAGCTGCTGCCCTATAGAACTACATGCACAGGCTTATGTACAGTATTTAACACCAGATCTAAGCAAAGACTCAGATTTTATCTCTCTGTGAGATTCTTCCTTTCACTTCTCCTTCTGACACCCGCACCTTAGATTCTTATGCAGGGTACAATGTGGATTATGTCAAAAGATCCGGTCTCTGTTCAGGTCCAGCATTCCATATGGTGTCCCCAAGTTAAGCTTGTGTTAAGTCATCTCCATAAAATGGCCAAGCCACTGACCGCAACCCTTTTCTTGTTCCACACATCACCACCCAGCCTAAAACTGCCTTAAAGCTGGCCCTAACACTACCCGTGGTACTTATGACCAAGAGACAAAGCATGGTAGTGTTTACAAAATATGTTCTCGTAAAGGTTTGCAATTACTACATTTAGCAGCAATGTACTAAAACACAATACCACACTGCGGGTAAGACGTTTTACTTCTTATATCAACAAAAACAACCGATTAAAGCCATACTTTACAGGATAATATGATGCAGTTTTTACTGATAAACCAAAACAAACAAAAAAAGCCAACCTTACTTTCCTATTAAGCCATTTGAAAAATTAAGTCATTTCACAAAATATATATCTAATTACCTACAGATCAAATGACTTCTGATAAATATTTTTTACCCAAATCCCTTGAACTGTCAGTTGCATACACAACTCGGAATTCCCTAAACATGCATGGAATATAACATTACAAAACAGATGCCACCATAACAGTTACTGTCACAAACAGTTTTTATTTAGCGTAAATAAAAATAGTTCAAAAAATGCACCCAGCAACCATCAAACCCTGTGTTTTTGTAACTGTGTTTTGTGTAAGCACTGTAAGACTTATGTCTACAGTACTGGCAAATCCTCCAAAGGCATCATTAAGATTTCTGTCAATATCCTTAATGTCTGTGTAAACGGATTTATCTTTGTGATAAAATTTATGGACATCCTGAGGGGCCATGGCTAATATTTTTTTGTCCTATTTTCTCAACATAACAAAAGTTGTTTTTTTCATGAACTTATGTCTCATGTTTGTTGCTTACCATTTCTTTGGTCAGCCAAAAAATCATTTAACTGGCATCTGTCAAACCTGTTCTATAACTGTGTAGAGGTTTTTTTTGCATGGATATAAAAATCTGTCTGTGCATGCTTGTATAAAAGTGCAGTATTACGGGTTCCTTTGAATCTGAATCTTTGAATCTTTCTCTCATCTCTAGACTAAGGCAGCATGAACTCAAGCACGGTACAGTATTCCGGAGTGAAGTACAGCGACGAAATTCCTAGTGTGCATACAGGCGACGACTGTTACTCCAAGAAGAAAAGATATGTGAAAAAAGATGGGAGCTGTAACATGGTTGTGCGGCACGTCCCCGAAGAGTGGCTTCTCTGGATCACTGACATCTTCACCACCCTGGTGGAGATTCGCTGGAGGGTCATGTTCTTGACATTTGCCCTCTCCTACATTTTATCATGGCTCTTTTTTGGAATTTTGTTCTGGATCATTGCATTGACCCACGGTGATATGAAAGACCCCTACAATGAGCCATGTGTTTATGAGGTTCGAAGTTTTACAGCTGCATTTCTATTCTCATTAGAGACTCAGACCACCATTGGTTATGGCTTTCGGGGGATGTCTGAGAGCTGCATGATCGCCATCATCGTAGTTACCATTCAAGATGTCATCAGTGTCTTCATTGACACTTTTGTCATTGGCATCGCAGTAGCCAAGATGGCATCTGCCCGTAAGAGAGCCCAAACAATTGGATTCAGCAACTGTGCGGTGATCAACTTACGTGACGATCACCTATGCCTGTCGTGGCGGGTCGGGGACTTCCGAAGGAACCACATGGTAGAAGGTACAGCTCATGCACAGCTGGTACGGCACCTGGCACACAGTACAGGAAAAATTAACGTTACATACAAAGACCTCAACATTGAAGAGAACAACATCATCCTGGCCACCCCAACAAACATAGTTCATAAAATCAGTCCTGGGAGTCCATTATACAAGGTGAGCTTGAAGGACCTCAGGAAGGAGAACTTTGAGCTAGTGGTCTCTTTCACCTATACAGACGACTGCACGGGTATCCTTCACCAGACACGCACATCCTACACTCCAAGTGAGATTATGTGGGGCCAGCACTTTCAGGAGATGATCAAGGTCACCCGCAGGAACTACAGAGTGGACTACGCCCTGTTCAACCACACAGTTAAAGTCCTGGTCCCAGAATTAAGCGCAGAGGAGTATGACCTAAAGAAGTGCTCTCAACAGCCAAAACACAAACCACTCCACAAAAGTTCTCCAACGGCAGCTGTGGAATTGGTTAATGGGAAAAGTCTTGAGGCAGAAAAGGCATCCACCAGCAGTGCTGTCCAAGAAAACGAGCTATAACAGTAGACTTGATACATCCTGACTCTTCTGTAGCACTTTGAAATCAGGCTTCCTCAAAGGGCATCACTATTGTAAGAAATAGCCAAGTGCACTTATAGTTAGATTTAGACATATAGGTGTGCTGTCAGTTAGCAGGAAGATCTTAAATAGCCCTTCTAACACAGGCAGTATCCTGGACCAGTACTGGATATCACATTAAAGCCCTGTAGGCACTTTGTCTTTGTCAAAATAATATAAAAGTTTTGTTTAATTTTTCTTATATTTATTTGTGTATATCTATGTGGCATTAAGCAGGCTTGCACAAACTCAGTATCACTTTATACCACTTTATCATTGATGTCACAGATTTGATGGACATTATAGACTCTTCTTCTATGACCTTGAAGGTTCTTTGATATCCAGAGATGCAAAAAAAGAACCGCCTTGATTAAATTATGAACCCAAACCTTCAACCTACATAAGAGGCAATGGATCAATTATAATGACAGTGATGTTAGCCGGACCAAACTGTGGTCAGTCAGTGTGTCTCTTTGGCATTAGCTGAGTAAGTGCAGAACACTGTTCCACCTTATTTTGCAGAGTGGTTAACCTTTCCGTCCAAACAACTAATAAAATCTTTTGGAAACCCAGTGGCAATTTTCAATATTTACACAGAATGCATCCAATTCCCTTAAGGACAATCTTACGGTTGATAAATGAGTGTTTAGATTTAATTGTCTAATGTATGACTGTTGAAAGACCTCTCTTCCTGCAACCGAACAATTCTAAAATATTGACATCATATTTGATTAGGAATTTATGCTATATTATATTAAAACAGTATATGTTTAACAAAATTACATTTTTAGAAATATTTATTTGATACAATTACTGCTGTTAGTTGTTACATATAATCGAATTTTTAAATTGCTCCCATTCAATCCCATTGACCACATCCAATAATTTGGCATGACAAAAAAGTTCAGGATGTCCTCTTCAAAACAGACCAGGACTCAAAACAGTGGCATGTATGGTCTCAGAGATTTTAACAAAAAACATATGTCTACTACAGTGAATAAAACTTCTGAGTCCCAGGAGGTTTTCCTCAGAAAGTGAAGTCTCCAGCCCTCCACCTTGTGGTTGGATGCAGTGCTGTCCAAGCATAGCCTCAAATTAGGCTGAAAGGTAAACAGAGGCCGGACAGCTCATGCACCACGTTTCGCCTATAAATAGTCAGTATTATTTATAGACTTGAACAAGAAAGTAACTAAAATAAGCACTTTGCAACAGCTTCACAAATACAAGTTTAACACGGCTCATTAGTTATGATAAGTAAGCAGTTTGTGACACGCAGCAGCCAGGAAGGGCAAAGGCCTGTAGAACACTTACTGCTGGGTTTTCATTGGACCACTTATAAAGAGAAGGAGAAACATTCCTCTGATTGAACAATAACTGATCTTTCAAAATGGGCTTGAATTACTGATTCCCAACAATACAATGCCCAGTCATTAAATAAGATGCTGGAAGACAAACAATACCTGAATAAATTCAGAGTAACGCTGTGGAAATACAAACAGCAGATATTGTACTATTTGTTGATCATGTTTCATAACAGCAAAACAAAAAACAGCACGTTTCCGGACTGTATGAATGAACTATTTTCAGCCAATGGCATATCCCTAGACTAAATGCCACCACAGTATTTCATATTAAATTAGTTTATACAGCATTTGTTTATTGAAACTAAATATATTTATAAAGAATTGTCTGGAGCCTGATAAATGACGTTCACACTGACTCAATGTGAACAAATTAAGCATATGTGATTCCTGTAGTATTTGCGTAGAAAAATAAATACGTAACGTTACCATAAAACACAAACTAAGCTTAATATTTTGTTTTATTTGAGGAAATGGTATTTTCAGGAAACGTTCATTCTTTAAAACTGGCCGTATTAACACTCATAACATCTGAGGTCAGCGTGAGAAATACACAATTTTTTTCCCCCGTGTACTTAACTTTTCAGTTTCCTCACTCACAAGCTGTAGCCAACAATCGGTTTAAATCACCTTGCGATTATATTTATGACTTGTAAACAGATTATGATTTTGTGAAAGTAACCGTGAGAAAATCGTACTGTTGCTATGGTTACCTCCTCAGACGAACGCGGCGTGTTTGTCAGCTCTTTGTGACTAACTTGTAATGTCACTGTGGTGAAAAGGTTGTTTGAAAACTCTGCTGACACACATGCATACTTATGAAAGAATAAATACTTTTAGACACCCACATGCTTTTGTTTTGGCTTCCTTCGGGGGGATTCAAGCCTTAATTTGCTAGCCGCTGTGGGTCCGCGTTTCACTTGCTCTCTCCTCCAGTCCGAGAGGAAGATTGTTTTATCCGCGCGTGAAACTCTCCCTCTCTCATCGGATTGGCTGTTTTCAGAGAAGGGGCGTGGCTAGCTGTTGCGTCTTGTTTAAATGGGTTTGAAGCATAGAAGAAACAGCACATGAGTTACCGCACGCCGCAAACAAGAGAAGAAACGTGGAGAGTTTTATTCTTATGCTTCATGTCAAATA
This sequence comes from Enteromius treurensis, assembly GCA_032275025.1. NCBI lineage: Eukaryota > Metazoa > Chordata > Actinopteri > Cypriniformes > Cyprinidae > Enteromius > Enteromius treurensis. The sequence goes on along the minus strand of JAUCMU010000021.1, from coordinate 12,680,394 downwards.
CTACTAAAACGTTACGTGGAGAGAACAAGATCAATGAGAAGACAGTGTGGATAGTAAAACCATTCGTGGGATATTTTTTTTATGTATATGAGAACTTTTTCGTGTTCGTTTACAAATGACTAGGTAAGGTCGCACATATATTTGCTGACATATTTTATGCAACTGTAAATAAACTCGTACTGTTTGACGATATGAAGTGCTTTGTGCTATGCATTTTAACTTAATTCCATTGAGAATTCTGTGGTTTAGATGTTGCTCCACCTTTAGTGGAGTTCTCGGTTATATTTGACTTTTGATAACAGTCGAAGCATAGTTTGTGAACACTGTTGAGCTTTCTGTTTAAAATTTGTAGCAAACACATGATATCAGTAAAAAAAAAAAAAAAGCAGGTCACGTAATCCATTTAATATTATTGCTGTCTAAGAGATTATTCTTCTGACTCTCATGTACATTACACTACAATGAAATGTGTGTTCAATATTTGATATTTATTTTATTTGAAGACAAATGCACAAGGTGACACAGCATCCTAAAATTCTCATTACTTTATGCACATTCAGAAGGCTATTAAGTAGTCATTCAAAAGAAAAAAAACAGTGAAAAAAAGATTAAAAAGGAATGTCTTTTCCTTCAGCACCTGTTGACTTCTCCATATACTGCTCCGCATGACAGATTTGGCTTCTTAAAGGAACATGTTGGGTTTAGTACTGCAGCATGTGAGGTTAAATATTATATATAGCCCAATATTGTTCTTAGTTATCTGTTCTATTGAGCTCAATGTTGCTACGTATGCATTTGTCTAATATATTTGGAGCACAGCTGTGCTCAGCAGTTGTCAGGCGTCAGGCGGCTGACAGACGCACAGATCCTCTTTTCTGCACTAAAGACTGAAAGACTTTCAATTGGCAGCTAAATTGGGGCTTAGCTTGTTTGTCAGGTCTATGCACACCACATAGAGTAAACTGTTAAATGGGATAATAGGGCAAAAAGAATTTCCCTAAAATATGCAGCCGTATTTTAGGAATATTAATCCTTGTTAGATCACTCAAAAGAATGTAGACTTTTATGTAACATTTTCCATTGGTGCTCACTGGTCCACGCCATCAAAATAAACATCTTTCCTAGATATAAACACTGTCATATTATGTTTCATGTAAGAAATAATGGCATCTATCAACCTGCTCTTTATCTGAATGTCTGTGGGGCCACATGTGAAAAACATGTCTTTAGTAAAAACCAAAAGAAAATTAACAGCTTACTTTTGTTTTGGATGGCAGAAGTGTACTTACTAGTGTATATATATATATCATAAAAAGTAGTTTCTCTATAAATACAAATTTCCTTAGGTTTATTCCTTTTTAGTTGCTCGCTGTCTTTTTCTCTCTTAAATCCTTCTCTGTTTCGTGCATCTGTTAAATAAGACAAAATGGGACCTTTCTTTTCAGTTATGGTTGCTAAGAACATTGAGGGCAGAATAGGAGCTTTAATGAGTAGTGTTTTAGCCCTCCCCGGGGAATTGTCACAGGGCTGTCATTATACTGCTGAGAGAGAAGATGAGGTCCCAGAGGACAAGCTCTCAAGTCAACAAGCCTAGTCTCAGTCCCTGCTCTGCACCCTACAGAAAACCAGTCTTAGCTTGTTTTTACCTTTGCTGATGTTCAAGCAATAGTTCAGAATGCTATGTACGTTAAGAATGCATATGAACAGGTTAGGCGCAAGAACAAGTTTGATCAGACTGCATGCGGTTCTCTTTCGACTAAATAAGTTCTATTTCCCTGTTTGACTCTTAAAATGTCAAAAATCCTTTAGGGAACAGGTCTTATTTTATAGCCCTGGACTTTCATGGAAAAGATCAGCTGTTTCAGCTTTTTACCTGGAATACCTGTGATGACCTTTTTGTGATGATTTGTGAATATCCTGTGAGACACTCACATTAAAAGCATTTTTTTATTGTTCAGTACAATGAAAATAGATAACATGTTAAATATGCAGAGGATACTGTAAAGTTTTTGAATAGAGCTTCAAGGAACCCACTGCCAATTATAGATAAGTTTATGTCAATTTAAATTAGTGCATAGGTAATAGACATACGTGAATGAACAAAACAATTTTCCATTGACCCTTATCCTGGTTAGCACAGTATGTGAAAACGGGTATTATTAATGGTCCTGTGGGCAAGTACACTATATGGGAGAAAGCGTAAACAGACAGGTTGGCGTGGCAGAATCAAGTGCTGTGGTGCACTGCCTGGTAAAATGTCAGAAACATTTTTTTGGATTCAAGTACATTGACGCAGGTGTTGGTGGTATTGCTGGACATTAAAACTGATGATCCATAATAAAAAAAAAATCTCATGTTCAAACAAGAAACTATTTACTTCGGGTCTTTTATTTCATAGCCTCACTGATGATTTACAGAAATCCAATTTGGGTTCTGTTTATTATGAGTAAAGTCTTGTTGGCTAACACTGCTGTTTTTTTTTTCTTAAGTCTGAAAGGAATGGTCAGGTTGCTCTAAAGTTTCAAAGTATGAGTTTTTGATTAAGCACATACCATGCATCAAAGTTAGAATTATTTCATGTGATACTAAATTCAGAGGGAAATGTTAACATTATGATATAATCAGTGTACAAATTTATCAGTTCAAGCTGAGACTTGCATGAGAATGCGTGAGAATTATTTGCATCATATTTGGTCTCAGAGACTCGTGCACTGTTAGATCCAAAAATTAAGTTCAGTGAATGTTCATGTTGAGAGAATGTGGAGTTTAGAGTCTCAGCCAATTAATGTTAATGTGTATCTTGTTTCTTGTTTCCGACAGGACATTTGATCAATGATAACCGCAGAGCAGATGAGAACCGAGTGATCGCCCCATCCTTGACCCTTTCTGTCAATCAAAGGTCCAACTGGAGCAAAGAGACGCCTCCTGCGTCCGGCTCTGAACAAACCCATTTTCTGCTTGTGTTGGTCCCCTTAAGTGTTTCAAAACTGTTTCTCCAACGCTTTTTCCAGAAACTAAGACTGTTTTCCAAAGCAGAAACAGCACAGACCTCCCAGACTGAGGTGATGGGAAGTGTGCGGGCCAACCGCTACAGCATCGTGTCATCAGAGGAGGACGGTATGAAGTTGGCCACTGCTGCTGTGCCAAATGGGTACGGTAACGGGAAGGGTAAAGTCCATACCCGTCACCAGACCCAAAGCAGGTTTGTCAAGAAAAACGGACACTGCAACGTGCAGTTCATCAACGTCAGCGAGAAGAGTCAGCGCTACCTGGCTGACATCTTCACCACGTGCGTGGACATTCGCTGGCGATGGATGTTCGTTATCTTCTGCCTGGCCTTCCTGCTATCATGGCTGTTTTTTGGATGTATCTTCTGGCTGGTTGCAATATTCCACGGAGACCTGGAGAACGACGGGCCCAAGTGTGTCTCCAACGTCAGCACCTTCACGGCTGCCTTTCTCTTCTCGATCGAGACACAGACCACCATCGGCTACGGTTATCGCTATGTTACAGACGAGTGCCCCATCGCGGTGTTCATGGTTGTATTTCAGAGCATAGTCGGCTGCATCATTGATGCCTTCATCATCGGGGCCGTCATGGCTAAGATGGCAAAGCCCAAGAAGCGGAATGAGACTTTGGTGTTCAGCCACAATGCTACGGTGGCCATGAGAGACAATAAGCTGTGTCTGATGTGGAGGGTGGGCAACTTGCGCAAAAGCCACCTGGTAGAGGCCCACGTTCGAGCTCAGCTCCTTCGATCTCGCACCACAGCTGAAGGAGAGTTTATCCCTCTAGACCAGATGGACATTGACGTGGGCTTTGACAGTGGGATTGACCGCATCTTCTTGGTGTCACCGATCACCATTGTTCATGAGATCGACGAGGACAGCCCTTTCTACGACATGAGCAAACAGGAAATGGAGAACTCTGATTTTGAAATCGTAGTAATCCTGGAGGGCATGGTGGAGGCCACGGCCATGACCACCCAGTGCCGCAGCTCCTACGTGGCTAGTGAGATCCTGTGGGGACACCGATTTGAACCTGTCCTCTTCGAGGAGAAAAACTATTACAAAGTAGACTACTCTCGCTTTCACAAGACCTACGAAGTGCCCAGCACCCCCCTGTGCAGCGCGAGGGACCTTGCTGAGAAAAAATATATCCTATCCAACTCTAATTCTTTTTGCTATGAGAACGAGGTGGCCCTTTCAAACAAAGAGGACAAAGAGGAAGGGACCGGGGACAGCCTGGGCCCTGGTGGGACAAACACAGACACTAACTCAGACTCTGAACACAGCCAGGCCACCGTTCCTTTAGAACCGCGGCCTCTGCGGCGGGAATCTGAAATATGACTCTGCAGAACTAGCGGAAAGGTTTTAAAGACACCTCTTCATACAGGCACATTGAGCTGAACTGAGCCCCTCGGCAAGGCAGACTCAAGCTAACGGTACAGTTACGAGGAGGAAGTGACAGAGAAACTGTACAAGAGTGTTCTTACGAGTATGCATGGTTAAATAAAACACAGCATAGAGGCACTGCACAGCTAATGAAGAATGCACATCAAGGGAGAGACAGAGAGTTCCCCATTTAGGTGACACTACCTTTTTAGACCGTTGCTTCTGAATGACGTGAAGCCGAGAGGCTTGGCAAAACTTGAAAATGAGCAAGCATGTGTCCATGTGCAGTTGTCCAACGATGTGAGAATGATTCGATTTTACTCATGCTGCTAAATTTTACATTGGGCATTTTGAATATCTGCAAAAAAAATAGAAATGAAAAAACACAGCCAGGAGTGTTAGTCAATGTCTTATGTATCATTAAAAATTGCTGTTCCTACCGTCTAGTTAATTATTCCATCCTCCCCTCTTTTCCTTTCTATTTAAATCCACTGGCCTTTATGTGAGGCTTTGGGTATATCTGGAACAATCTTTTAGGGGGCTTAGATGGTGACATCTATTTGGGAATACAGACAACTTTGTGTCTACTCTTTAAAAAAAAAAAAAGACATTAAGTTGTAAGCCCTCCATAGTTCATTTTAGGCTATCCGAATGGAGAAATGCACAGGAACATGCCTGTTTATTGCGATATATATATATATATATATATATATATATATATATATATATATATATCGGACAGGGTCTTTAGATCAGTATCAGAATGAGAATCGCAGTCGTCACGTCCATGTGGACAAAGAGAGTGAACGTGTTAATGAATGTCTTTCTACAAGTGCTGCTATGTTGCATATTATAGAGTTTTAGACTTAAACCAAAGAGTATTCAAAGTGATCTTTCATAAAGAATGCATCAAATCCTTTTATTAGACGTAGGACAATAGGACAAGTCATGACGTGGAGTAAAAATATATATATATATATTTGTAAGTGAAAAGAAATGGTTTTTTGTTTGCTTATGCACATATGTGGTTTATTTTTATTGATTATTTTCTTATTCAAAGCCAAATGTGTATAAAGACAAAGACTATGAATAACAAAGCCCTTTTGGAAATAAGCGCTACAGGTTAGCCTACCTTGTTTTCAAACCCTCCTTTCCATCCCATAACGTCAGTGTTACTGTAGTTTATTGCTACATGACCGTTTGAGTTGGAAAATGTTGCTAGAAAACCTTTAGATTTAAGGTTCTATTTGCATGGATGTCGTATAGTTTCATTTTACAGACTGCGTGAGTGAATATTGGCCGAACGGTTTGGGTTCTATTGGAAAGAAATGGGACAGAAAACAAAATCCACTCTCCCTTCTGACTTTAAACCTCTCTAATAATTAATTATTTCTCAATCAACTCTAACCTCTTGTCTTGCCTGACAAACTGCAATACAACCCTAATGACTTGTTTGGCAGGTGTACCAAGGACTGTGTATGTAGACTGAGATCATGGTACTGTGATCCAATGACAATCAGAACACAGAATCTGAGCTCAGAACCGCACTTGCACACAAAATGTGCTCCTGAGATATCGCTTGACGTTTGATTGTGATGTCTAACGCGTCTCCACTCACCCTTGCTTTTTCTTAAATACCTGAAGTAACCCAAAACAGCCACTAGAGCATGTTCTCCGGAAAGCTCTATAAAAGGAGACAATAAAATTAGGGGATATTTATTTTGAAAATACTGCATGCTATGCAGCTGTGTTAAACGTACAAAAGAGTATCAATGGCTATCAATGCTGTGTCATCCATAGCTTTTCTTTTTTGTTTTCGGCATGTCATTTTTCAAGAGACACTTGATGAACAGCCAGATATGCGGTGCACCTGGTTCTCACCGGGCTACTGTTGGCGCGTTCAAAGAAAATGCTCCTTTTAACGACTGTGGGTCTATAGGCAGCATTTCTTTCTCTCTGTTGTAAATATCCCCATACTTTATGCAGTCGTTTTTGTATCAGTCTTCCCTATTGTACTGAAAGAAAACAATGGAATGTACAGATTTTTATATTATGATTAATATTATCGTTGCTCTTCTTATAATTATTATTATTGTAATTATTATTGTACATGCTATTTTATTTCATTTTTCAATAAAAAGAGATTGAATGGTCAAAAGTCACTGTGTTTCTTGGGTAACTTGGATTTATAAATTCTTTAAATAAACATTTGAAACACTGGAAAGACTAACCATGACACATAAAACACAGATATACATCTTGAATGCTGCAGACAACTGCTTTAAAATTGTCTGAAACTCCTATAATAACATTTTTAAAAGACATCCTAAAAATACAAATTCTTTCATTTATGGATGTTTCTTCAATGTAAGGCACTTTTAGGTCCCAGGGGTTGATTTTAAACATTAAAACTTCTGTTTTTATGCTACTTTTAGAATGCCTTAAACATAAATTGCCTTGTTTTACCCTGGCTGTACCAGGCCCACATTTTCAATCTTAAAATTAGTTATGCTAAATAAAACGGAATAAAATAATATGATAATTTCACTGCTTATTATCTAAAAATTATTTAAATAATAGTTAATTTGAATGCTATTTTAAATTACGCTTAACAAGACAAAAGAGTCAACCATATTATTTTAAAAAAATGCAATTTTGCTACCAAATATAAAACATGATCTGAGACGTGGTGATAATGTTGTCAAAAAATGACAGTTCTTCTGTGACATATTTACATTTACTGATAAGTGGATAATTAAAAAATGTAAAAAATTGACATTGAAAAGTATCTTAAAGACAGTATATGTTCTAAATTCCTACTGGATTAAAAGTTGAGGAAACACCCATATATTTTATTTTTTAACTCAGTGGGTTCATCTATCTACCTACTGTATTTATCAAAAAATGTCTTAGGGGTCAGCTGTATCCCAGGCCAGCTCATGGCCACAACTTGCGCAATATAGCCTGTTATCATAAGTTATAAAGCAGAAGCTTAGTATCATCACAAAAACTCATTCACTTCATTCCTTTTAACTCAAAGCAGCTCTTCTTGACAAACCTGTTTGCATTTGAAAGCATTTGACATACAGTGAACAAAAACAAAAAAAAAGTGAACAAAAATATTACAGATAAAGTTAAGTGAAAAGAAAAAACCTACAGTGCAATTGTTAAAAAAACAGCTGGAGTTGACGTCTAGGGCATTTAGTGCTTTAAAAATGATTTCCATCAAAGAGTTGTTTTTTTCATAAGTGCTACTAAATTTAAAGGACTCATTTTCACACTTCTCGCACCAGATCTCTGTATGACCTACCACCATTATGTCAAGATGAGAAATACCAGCTTGTTAGGGAAAGGAAATGAGATCTTAAGTAATACTAAATAGGGATGACTGTCATGCTCTGCACATCCAGCACAAGATTTGTGTTTAAGAAGAATGATGGAGAAACCTGATTCAGGTTGGTGCCATGGAAAATATCTCTATACACAAGAGGCTTAGATTGACACTAATGTCAGCTGAGGTAGCAATGGAAAAGGAAGGAACTAAGTGTGTGTGTGTGTATGTGTTTGAATGTGTCACCTCATCTGCTCTGTTCGTTAATACACATTAGCAGATCATTTAATGATAGATAGGGACAAGAAGAATGATGAGAAAGGAGAATATGAAAAAATAAAAACTTTTTGAACCTGACCTGTATTGTATAATATTAAGTGTTTTTTTTTTTTTTTTTCAAACTGTATAGCAGTAAAGATGACTATGATTTTATAACTTGGTCATTGGTCTTAAACCATGGCATTGCATCAGTTCTCTTTAATCATTCAAAATGTAAACGTGCATATTTTAAACATGAAAAACAGAAAAAAAGTAACAAAAACAAAACACTAAAACAAAATGTAAAAAAAAAATAAAAATAATTAAAAATATATTTTGTATTATTGATGCCAATAAGCTATATTTTTTATTAATAACCTGAATTTGTTATTTAATGAACTGTTTTCATTTGAATTTTTTGAGTATTTTCCTCAGTAATTTCAGTAATTGTTCTGTCTGTAAAGTTTTGATCAATTTTATTTCAGTTTTAGTTAAATCCACAAACTAAATGAAAATGAGAGATGTTGCCTTGGCAACTATAAGCCAGCTAAAATAAAATAAATACAATATTTTATTTTAAGTAACAAAATTATTTGTGATTTCAGTTTTACCTTCTACTAACAATAGTTACTGTAACAGTAACCCTGATGGAAATATGTCAGCAAATCATGCAGACAGACTGTAATGGTGCTCTACACATATTTCAAAAAGACATTATATACAGCTGTTTATTTAAGACTGAATACAAAATTGTAAACCAGATTAAAATTTTTATAATACATTGTAAAACAGGCATTTTAAGTTGACTACAGCAATTAGAAACCAATAATATATTGTAAATGCACAAATATTTTAAGGAATTATGTCAAACTGAAAGCTTTCATTGGAATAAAGGACAAATTAAAAAGGTATATTACAGATGTGAGTAAAACTAAAGATTAAAGAGCGTTTGAAAAATGATTAAATCTCACTCATACAGTAAGGGAGGCGATATCTTATGGGACAGGCCGTTACACTGGTGGGAAAATAAGGAGTAGGGTGTCAACCCTTTTCCGGTCACACCATTTAATATTCCATCTATTTATTGAATTATTCATTTAATGCGGTGACCAGGAAAGGCGCTTTGAGTCTGTGCTTCCTGTCTAAAGGGATCACATTGTTGGGCAAGATGCGTGAGTAACACAGCTTAGTAGGTGATTTTTCCCCCCCTTCACTTACTTAACTCCGCTGGCGTTTTTTAGATTTCTCGTGAGAGCCGAACATGCTGCAACAAAGCTTTAGGGACCTCATTGCTTAAAGGTTCCAGGTTTAAGCTCATTTATTTCATATCTTCATAGTCTTCAGTCAATTACAAGTATGCGTCAAAGCCAATATGAGCCCAATATGATAAATAATAATTCTTAATGATGCCATCTAATGCATTTGTATTGTTCAATTTTCCTCCCCTGAGCTTACATACTTATGTTTTTCACACATGAGTGTTCCACAAAAACAGGTATCATTTAGATTTTTGTTTTCATTTTTATGCTTTTTAAAAGGTAAACATTCTCATTGCATATGAAATAAGTATTATATATAATAATACAAAAAGTGTACATTTATGAATGTAAATATATAATTGTCTGAATATAAAATTGTCTGTTTGCATGTGCTGCCTGCATTGTTTTTGTTTTTGATTTACTAAACAAAATATGCACATTAATTGTTTTCATACAAATAAAAATGTATATAGCATACTAGAATAATTACTAGTATATTCATTATTAAAGCAAGTAGTGAACCAATTTTTTTCTGTAGATGTTTCGGTACATTTTCTAGCAATCATGGCAGCATTAGAGTATCACAGTGTTCTGCTGCATCCTCCACAGCTCTCCCTCCGAATAGACCTGCAAGACCAGGAATGGCTAACAAATTGTGTTCCGCTCTAATTTTGTTACATTACATGAATGTTTTCAAAGCAGAATGAACCTTTGCATCTTTCTTTTACTCATGATTTGACCCATTTAATAGTTTTATTCATCCCATATAGAAATATTTAAAAAAAAAAAAGCCTTTTCACAGTGTTCTCAAGCATTTAGTTTGTTAGTTAAGGGATAGTTCACCCAAAAATGAAAATCTGATGTTTATCCGCTTACCCCCGGGGCATTCAAGATGTAGGTGACTTTGTTTCTTCAGTAAAACACAAATGAAGGTTTTTGACAAACCGTTGCAGTCTGTCAGTCGTATAATGCAAGTCAATGGCAACCAAATGTACTCAGAATTAAAAAAAAAACATACACAGACGAAACCAAATTAAACCCTATGGCTCGTGACGATACATTGAGGTGTTAAGACATGAAACAAAAAACTGAAACAAAGTCACAAACATCTGGATGCCCTGGGGGTAAGCAGATAAACATCATTTTATTTTTTTTGAGTGAACTGTCTCTTTAAGGAATCTAACGAATAACTCAATGTCCATGAAAAGGTTAATGATTTTGAGGTCAGGTTTATCTATAAAGGATCTGCGTGTATCAGTCCACAAACAGGTGATTTCTTTTAAGATTTTATGCCCAGCTGTGATCTGAAGGAAGGGTAAACAATGCTGAACTCAGAGGCCCCTGTCCAGACAACACAAAACAATCCGTGTAGCAAACTATCACCGGAAAAAACCTTCTAACAAACCACCGTCTGGGAAACTGCTCTATCAGACATTAAGCCTGTGATCCTCACGCTGTTGTGTCTGTTTATTGAGCACACTATTCCGGTTTCACACGATATCCTGCTCAGCAGCGGCATCCTTCAAAAAATAGCTCAAATTCTGTCATATTCGAAAGCATGTAGAGTGCCATTTCACAACTAAACGTTACTTGAAGTATGCAGGACATGACAGAACATGAAACCAAATGGATTTAAACAATCTGTGCTTTTTTCGAGCTGATGACATGAGATCTTGAGATCGCAGCAAACCCCCTAATAATAAGGGAAACAAGGTTTTCAAACTGTGAGGTCAGAACAGATTAAGAAACATGATAACGAGAAAGTGAGAGAACATGATTTATTAGACTAAGAATTGCAAAAATGTCATAAAAAATAATAAACTCCTCACTTGAACTTTCCTTAGTAGGGCAGAACATAGGGCCTGATACTCTGATACTACTGATTTTTTTTTCATTAATTAATTCATTTATTTATGTTTTCAACAAAGTCACTAACCAAAACGTAATTTGTGAGATTTTGTACATTTCTGCTTTAAGTATTATCATAAATAATAAAATACAATATTATCATAGCACTGTCAGTTTGACACATCAGAAAAGAGCTGTGGTCATTTAATCAATTCACACACACACATGCACAAAGACAAGAAAACTTAAAGGTGCCATAGAATGAAAACTGAATTTACCTTGGCATGGTTGAATAATAACAGTTCAGTACATGGACATAA
>JAUCMU010000021.1:12608873-12621767 GCA_032275025.1 Enteromius treurensis | reverse complement strand
GAAGAATGGCAGAGGATCCCCAAATCCAGGTGTGAAAAACTTGTTGCATCTTTCCCAAAAAGACTCATGGCTGTATTTGATCAAAAGGATGCTTCTACTAAATAATGAGCGGAATACTTAGGACCATGAGATGCTATGTGTACACTGAGGGGAAAAAAATGAACTTAAATGACTTTAGCAAATGGCTGCAATATAAAACAAAGTGAAAAATTTAAGGGGGTCTGAATGCTTTCCGTACCCACTGTACATATAAGGTCATTCCGACATACCATTGTGATTCCTAAACTCCAGATATCAGACTTGACATTGTAGCCTTTCTGATTGGTCTCTGGGTTGATTCTCTCAGGCTGTGAACGAGAAAGAATTATGACTGATTAATATGATTGTGGGCAAAAGAGGAAGTGTGGTTTGATAAGTAGACTACAGAGATAAGCAAGCCTGAGAAAGTGCCATAAAAATATGTCACTTTTGCCCTTACTGTATTCTACTCTGTATGACACAAGTCCCTCATTTAGATGTATAACATTCACAGCTAGTGCTACATGAACACAGGCTGTGCTGTGTGTGGTGAGCATGTGAACTTAATCAATTTATATCAGTATGCGTTTTTGAATTGCTCACGTCTAATTCGTTACTCGGCACATTAGACATTTTCATTATTTGTGATTTAAAGGAATAGTTCCCCCCAAAATGAAAATTCCGTCATCATTTACTCACCCTCAGGTGGTTCCAAACCTGCATAAACTTCTTTGTTCTGCTAAAAAAACTAAACAAAGGAAGATATTTTGAAGAAAGTATGGAACCAGGTTGTTTTGGTTCACCACTGACTTCCATAGTAGGACAAAAACTATGAAAGTCAATGGTGACCCAAAACAGCCTGGTTACTAACTTCCTTTAAAAGATCTTCCTTTGTGTTCGGCAGAACAAAGAAATTCATACAGATTTCATACAGGTTTACTTGAGGGTGAATAAATGATGACAATTTTAATTTTTGCATGAACTATTCCTTAAAAGGCAAACAGTCAAAATGATTGAAATATCCACAAATGTATATTAATAATAATAATATTAATAACAACCAACATTCTGCAGTTTCACTGACCCTTAATGTTTATAATATGTAATAAAATCTTAATTTAATTTTTTTTAACATATGTAAATATATAAGACTTTTTTTTAAATTACTTTACTTTTTTTATTTGTATTAACCTACATACACAGACAACATTTGAAAAATAAAAAAATCTCCATATTCTAAACCTGCATATTTAGATTCATTTAGTAATATATTGCATTAAATGTAAAGAGCTAATGTCTAATTCATTAATCATTACCAAGTACAGTAAAAAAAAAAATTCAAATAGCACAATTCTGCAGTTTAACTGACCCTAAAGGTTGATAATATTTAGAAGACATCAAATAAAAATGACCATTTAACTTTAATTTGAATTATTTAAATATTTAAATTACAATATTAACAAACATACATTTATTTCTTATACATTTTAATTTTATTAACCTTTACAAACAAAAAACATGCAAAACAAGAATAAATAATTATTCTAAATATTCAGATTAATTTAGAAATAAATGGCAATAAATGTGTTTGTGCATATTAATGCTAAAACGACTATGAAGATGCACGTGGGTAAAAAAAAATAGAGGAGAAAATTCCAGCACGAGAAAATAAAATATCCAAATCCTCTTTTTTTTTTTTCTTGCTTACCGCCATGTACGGCTTGCAGCCAGCGTCCATTGTCTTCGCCACTGAATCCACGAGGTACCCGCTGATGCCAAAATCACACATTTTCACCTGACCCTGCATGTTTATCAGGACATTAGAAGGCTTCACATCTGAAGACAGACAGAAAACATAAAAATGAGTTGCTGGCACCATTAAAAAGCAAATACACAACACTGTATTTGAGCCGCAGCTCACCTCTGTGTATCACTGACAGGTTGCTGTGGAGATGCTCTAATGCTTTCACGATCTGCGGTGGGAATATAAAACATCAGGCTCATTTCAGATCTGCAGGAGCTCAGAGTTACACAATGTTAAAATGCTCAGGAAGTGTGCATGCAATTAAAAATCAACATATTAAGCATTCAATCAGTATAAAAGACAGAAAATCAGGTATTACTTACAGAAACGGTGATCTTTCCCAAGATGTCCTCTGGGATGGTCATGCCCTTCTCATGCACCTGTTTATAAAACTTATCCAGAGAGGTGTCCATCAGCTCCATGCAGATCCACACGTCACCCTGACAACACAAAGGGCCAATCAGGTTAGGGCTGGGATAACTTTAGACATAACAACAACCTGACACGAAAATGAGACAGCAGGAAATGACTAAACACATTCCCATTGTAGGACTTCCTGTGGAACTTTTCTTTCAGATCAAAGTACAATAGCAGGGTTGAGACACAGATTCAGATAACCGGGCTTGCTCAGCCTTTAGAATGGTATTAAAATAGTGACAAACGCTATCAGGTAAAGAGATGACTGCTCTGCGCATCTACTGCAGTGTGCTTGTACCTCTCTGAACAGGGCTCCATAGAAGGTAACAGTATAAAAGCAGTCGACTGTTCTCATGTTGATGTCCAGATCCATTAGCAGCCGTTTCTGCTCCTGTGTGTTTACTGTGGCCCGGATTCGCTGTACAATAAAATGGAAACAATAAGGGAAAACAAGCAATAATATTGTCAATGATGATAAACACAGTGTTCAGAAAGTGTTGAATACATATTATTGTCAATTAATGTTATGTCAGAGATTATATTTTCTATGGGAAGGATGTGTGATTAAACTAGAAATTAACATTAAAAAGATAAAAAATGGACACAAATAGTAAAATAAGTTAACTTTTAAAGTGTTAACTTTTGGGGCCATGGCAGCTAGATGTTTTGGTTTTTTTTGTAGATCAAAAATTAACATTTGATCACAAAAAGGATGGCGAAAACATTTAACGTTGTAAAAGATTTAAACTTCACATAAATGCAGTTTTTTAATAAAGTGATAAATAATGCAGTTCCTGAGAAAAGTGTTCAACAGTGATAGCAATAAGAAATGTTTCTTGAGCACCAAATTGGCACATTAGAAGGATTTCTGAAGGATCACGTGACACTGAAGTAGTAATGGCTCCTAAACAATTCAGTTGTCGTCACATGAATAAATTACTTATACAAAAATATCATTTTTAATTGCAATAACTCATATTTGTTTTACTGTATTTTTACTGAATATCAAATAAATGCAGTCTTAAATAGAATAAGAGATTTCTTACAAAAACATTGGTAACATTTTACAATAAGGTTCATGGCGTAACATTGATTAGCTACATTAGCTAACACAAACTAAAACAGCATTTTGACTTATAGTTAATATTAATTTCATCATGTACTAATGCATTATCAAAATCAAAAGTTGTGCTTGTTAACATTAGTTAATGCACTGTGACCTAACCTGAACAAACAATCCCCAAGTCTTTTTATTTTCATGTTAAATGAATACGTTAACTAACGATACTGAATGACAACTTATTTTAATTTGTTACCAAAAAACTCTTAAACAGTAGCTCATGTTTTATTAGTAGCTTAATAATGTTACAATAATGCTTAGTAAACAGCACTAGAACCATATTACGTATTATTACTTTATTTCAGCAATTAATGCTACCAAATATAACTGACTGACTTCTTTGTTACAATAGTTTTATAAAAGCCATAAGTCACTTTAGGCTCACTGGTTTATTCTTGTACTGAATGACATCTTAAACACGGATGTGCACTGCAAATATGGAAATGCTATAAGTATGGATAACTAAAGCCCATTTCTGTTGAATTGAGACATTTAACTAAAGCAATACTCTCCACATGTATGAACTCACCTTTACTGCCATTATTACGGCACTTGGGATGTGTCTCATCTTGTCCACCACTCCATACGCCCCTCGCCCCAACTCTCCAATCTGCTCCAAATCATCGGCCTTCACCACAAAGTTCTGTTCACACATTAAAGGTATCACATAAACTTTATGAATGGTGAAATTGATGTGTGCGCACAATGAAAGATAAAAAAAAAGGATGGAAATAGGAAAAAAGGCTGTATTCCAAACATATACACAATATAAAATGAAAAAAATAAAATGAGCATAAGCTGATTGTTTCCTATGACGAATGGAAGCACGCCATTCCTGATAACATTTTCCAATCCCCGTTTCAGCTCACCATCACTAGCAATCACAACAAACGCCTTAAACCTGGAGGCAATAACAACCCGGCTCCTCAGAAATTCTTCACAAAAGCTTGTACGTTCCTATCTGACCTAATCAAAAGACTAGTAAGTTACTTACTCTTCGCTTTTGGTTGTAATACAAAAAGCCTTCATCTTTGCCAATGGAAAATTCCACTTATTTGATGAGTTTAAAATAAATATTTTTACAGCCTGAGAGGCAGTAAAGTACATTCCAGGCTGCCTACAATCAGACGTATTCAAAAGGGCTGTAATGTGCACTGGGCCATTCTTTACAACCCGCCGGTCTTTCACCGAGCCAAGCTTTTATATCAAACCTGGGATGGGAGTTACATCACCATAAAAAGCCATGTAAAATATGACATTTGAAAAGATATGTCAATCACCTTAGCACGGGAATGCAAATTACAATGACGATTTGCATACAGGTGACCCAAGGACAGTTCTTCTCATTTTGCTTTTTAATACAGATAAGGAAGAGATGCAGTTGAAGTGAAACACACCGAAGCATGAAATATTTCCCTTAGAGGCTAGATTTATTTTACTGGCATGAACCGATTGATGCAGATTTATTTTTAATATTTAAAAAAAAAAAACTGAAAAGTGAAAAACAACATAAGAAGAAGACAGGAGACAAACAGTCTAAGATGAAAATACACAAGATTCTTCTTTTTAAATTGAAGAAAGGATGATCAAACGCACCTTATCTCCAATAATAACGCAGGCTTTGGAGTCCAGGTCTCTCGGGGGTCTGCGCAACAAAGAAACCCCATTGAGTGCCCTTGTCTGACACGGTAAATGACTTACTAACTAAAGCCAGCCTTAATTATAAAATCTATTCTACTCACCAGCTCAGACAGAAACACAGTATTAACACCATGAATGAATATAAATGTGCTTTTGGTGACATCAAGAGAGGCGTAATTATCTTAAACCTTAATCAGTGCACTAAAATCTGCATAAAATCTTACCCAGGAGCCGGTTGGGGTTTCTCAAACACCTCTTTTGGAAGTGGAAGCTTGGGTGTTATCTTCTTTTTACCTGCAGAGGAAAGAAGAAAAAAAAAATATCATTATGCCCTTTTAAAAGATCATTTTAAGAGAGAACATTTTCTTGCAACAAAAGCTTTATGTGAGATAAACTCAAAAGGCCTGTCTAAACAAAATAGGCATTCTGAAACCGTCCCGAAGGATATAGAGCCCTTTCCTTTATTTCTGCTCCCCATGGAATTGCGAGATTCCCTATCAGATGAGCACTTACGGTCAGACAGCGCAAGCGGCTCCAGATCCTGGCTGAGTAAATGCGAAAGAGCAAGAGAGTGCGAGGAGAGAGAGTGCAAGTGTGAAAGAGGGAGGCGAGACGTCAGGGCCAGGTACGTTCTCTCCATCTGGAGCAGAACGGAGGCTCTGCCGCCACAGGCGTGGCCCGCCATCGTGAGCGACACCAGAGCGGGGCAATCCACAAACCGGATGGGACAGGAACAGCCCACACCCACCTGACGTGACTGACTCATTCCAGTCTGCTACAGGCAAACAATAGGTGTAATGTGCTCTGTATGAGATATTTCAATATATAACAGTTGTGCTTGGATAAGGATGTCAGACGCTGTACCTCAGTAACATTAAATGCTAAAAAAAGAAGATCAGTCTCTGTGTAGCATCAGCAGCTCTCAATCTGGTATCTAAATGCTCTGTGTGACTCATAGGCATCTGCGTTTAAATGCTCGTGCATGTGGCGGAGCATAGCATGAAAAGGTTCAAACTTCATAAATAAAATGTATTAGAATATTTGTAATTAGCTATCTGAATTGTAAAACAATGTTTAATTAAATGTATTTATTTGAATTTAAATTGAATTAATAAATACTCTCATTATGTGTGCAATTGTTTTAATTCGCAGTACCCTATATTTAGATTAGCTTTTAGATTCAGCTGTTCAAATCAAATTTAATTGCATATTATGTTTTTGCTGTTGTTGTTTTTTTATTATTATCTTTTACATTTACTGCATTTGAAAAATATGAAAAATATGCAATTTGTGTGTTACTACTAGGGTTGGGCGATGTAGACCAATTTGGCATCGTACGATGTCTAATGTGAAACATCGCAATGGACGATGGCATCGTCGTCGTAGGCGGCGGTTGGGGAGGGTGTTTAGTTGTAACTAAAACACCAAGCTCCGCCTCACGACTGACAAAAATAACGGTGCGCGCGAGCAGGTGAGAGAGGATCGAGCGCGGGAGTGATCGCGCGCGAGTGCTTGAATTGTGCGCGGATGACACATCAAGCGTGCTGTGCGAGAGGGTTTGAAATGAGCTTGCGTGCCCCGTTTCTTCGCATGTGCATCTGTTTTCCTCTCGCGGAAGGGATTTACCGTGCTCACCATCAGTGGTGCACTCGCTTATTAATGGCATATATTTGCTGCCATAGATTAAGTGTTTTTCGCGAGCTGGTTGCTGCTGCTGCTGCGGCGGGGCGGAGGATCGCAATGTCTATCGGCCATCGGCGATGGACGATGGCATCGTCAATCGACCCAACCCTAGCTACTACTACCAAAAAAAAATTGGAAAAACAATAAAATAAAGGTAAAATACCTAAATATCATTTACATTGAAGAAAACTATATTAATAATAAAATAATTGAGGCAAACCTTCCGTGCCTTGCTGCTCAAGAAACAGAATAAGGTTTTGATAGCCAAAAAAAAAAAGCAACAGAATTAAGTTTAATAAGACTAAATTAAACAAATAAATTAAAATAGAAAAAAAAATCTATTTGAATTCAATTTAATATTTAAAAAAAAAAAAAATTTAAATAAGTAAATTATATTCCTTGAGCACAATGACCATGAAACACACACGATAATGCAAATACATTTAAAATATAAAACATGTAAAAAAATAAAAAATAAAAAAAAAATAAAAAAAGTCAAGCAAGACATCTTCAGCTTAGATTTAAAACCAGCAATGGAAAGAATACTTCAAATCTCATACGGCAACTTAATCACATGAAACGAAATAAAACTTTGATGCAATTATATATATATTAAAAAAAGGTTTCCAGAACATTTCCCCATCTACCATTGGTCAACCAAACAGATAGTCCCGCCCCAAGCTCATGCAGGACTGCTCAAACAAACAGAGCAAAGCTGACGGCACAACAGAGCCATAATCAACACATAAATGGTCTAATTATAGTAATTATATATCAATAATCTGTAATAAGAGGTACTTTATTGGCAGCACACAAAAAATAAACAAATAAATAAATAAATGTTTCCACATCGTTTTTTAACAAATCTCCAACGGCTGCACAGATCACTACCAGAGAAGGAAACCCAGCAAAAGGTGTGGCTTCAAAAAAGTCCTGACCACACCATGAGCCCACAGACAGGAAACAAATGCAGAGACACTTCCCATATTGTCACAATTCTACACAAAATACCAGCAGCTATTTGCCAGTGCAGCACAAGAAGGAGGTTGTACATTGTCAACCTTCACCCACAGTCCTGTTGTATGCATGTTACACTATTGTTACCGGCAAAAAAGTAGTTCTGAACCTCTCCCACCTGCCTTTGCATGCACAACAATAGCAACAGAAAGATGACACTCACAAAAAAAAAAAAATACACACTCACCAAGGACTCCCTTTTAAAGTGAGGGTACAAAACCACAAAATGGTCGCACGCCTCCTGCAGAAAGTACACCGCCGATCACGACTGCCAAAATAACTATGCCTCAACTGGAAATCCCTCCCTAGCAACCGACTCAAGCAATGTTCAGTGTTGAAAGCGCTAATCCTTAAAAATCACACATGCTGACACACTACAGGCCGAAACCCGATACCTTTCTTCAGGCTGGTCACATCAGTGATGTAGGAAAAAGGCTGATCTCAGTTACTGGCCCTCCGTGTGACTTCGTGAAAACTATTGCATAAGCATTAAAAACAGGCACTTCAAATATAGGAAGTGCCTTGCCATGTCACAAATGCTGCCCGTGAAAAGTTCCCGGGATCGGTGCAGCAATTGCAGCCATAAAGCGACCGGAAGTTGTTTATTTTTTTTAAGAGTTGGCAATTAACGGAGGCAGCATGAGCGAACGTTGGCGATGTGACAAAATGGTACACAGCGCAGGACTACAGCGAATCCACAGCCTACAGCATTTTAAATGTGTCAATGTACAGACGAAACGTAAAGGGAGATGCAGAGGCGGCTCTATCTGCTAGAACATGTTCCGGCGTGTTCTACAGACTGGAGAAGCTCTTTCGTCCGTGAAAATTACCAGCCGCATCTAGAAGAACTAAACACATGCATGCAGATAAACACATATTGCATTTATTTTGGTCCCATAAACGAACTCTGTTTGTAAATAAATTCTGCTCTTGAAGTGGTTGGCAATTATTGCTTGCATAACCGAGATAAATAAGGTTTCTTATTCCACAGAACCACTGTACAAAGGGCACAACTAAAAGACCATGTGAAGTGCATACTAGGGCTGAGCAACACACTGACTAGGCACAATATATTTGATTTTGGTGGCATTATTAAATTAAACGAGCTAATTGCAACAATAATTGAATGCATGAATAGCATTCATTACAAACTGTGCAGCAAAAATGCAAAAAAGATAGATTCACTGAGGGCATTCAAAAATATCACAGTATTTGACAATGCTCCATTTTATTTAAATAAAAGACTGAAAATAATCACAGTTTATGCCTATATTTCCATTGAAATCTATGAAAAGCTTTATTTCTATGAATGAAAACTAACTATTTGAATAGATTTCGTAGCATTGCATTTGGTTTATGCCATTTTTATACTACTACTCCAGACCCTAGAGTGACCTAAAAAACACTGTTCCCATAGCACTAAACAAGAAGAATAACAAAAAAACATGCATGCACACTTAGGACTGAAAGCACACGATATCAGCACATGTGAAAGTGCTTGCACAGGGAGAAAAAGACAAAAAAGATCAATAGATTATATAATCATGCAGTATTGGCAGGAAACAAAGGTATTGTTCAACAACAACAGAAAGTAAATTAAATTAAAACTTCACAGCACGGTTTTTACACACCTAGATTTGCATGTGTTTTTCTATCGTTTGAATTAGACTAATGTTAACTCAACATTAAGCCAGCACATAGTCCAATACTCTTTTTTGCTGAAGCTTTCTAACATGATGAAAAGCACACGGTGTCCAGGTATGTCAGACAACGCTACCAAAACCTCCAAATCATGTTTGGATGAATCAAATGCCAATTCATTGGTTCATTTTCAGCAACATAGGGTTTGGCACAGCACAGTCATTGCTAAGGTCCTTTAGCCCCTGGCCTCAGGTGACCATTAGCGATGCGAATCAGGCACAATTGCCGTCGTGGAGTAACATAGATGTAGCTTGCTTGATCTGTGGTTGTCTACCCAGGACTGAATCCCAAAACTCAAGCCAACTAGTTCCAAGTCCTTCGCTATCCCACTCACACACCGAATTCCAACAATCCCAAGAGTTTTTCAATGGAATTTCAGGGACCCGGAGGAGGGCCGGAGAATTAGAAAGAGAGAGAGAGAGAGAGATGAAAATAACTTCTCTTGGGCTGCCGGCTGTTTGGCCCCTCTGACCGCACTGGCAGTTTGTAAGATACACTACACTTCCAAAGATGGCAGACCCGTTGGGTTACACATGCATGCACAATTCCGACTATATTCTCCTTCAAGCATGGGAGGATACCAGGAGGCGTCCCAATCCCTCGATGCATGATCCGGCAGAAAATGCTACCAGTGGGTGGAGTCCTCAACCTGTTGACACTCAATCTCTGCCTTGACATCTTCCACGAAACACTAAGTGGTTTGTATGCGATGCAAAATCTTTTACTCGGCACTTAGCATAATTGGTTGTGATATACTCCATTTTAAAAAGAACCATACAGAAGTGTTAACAGTATATAAATGGTGACATTGGAAACCAGCTCAACTACTGTGTAAGGTGGCGTTCTTCACGTTTTTAAAGGTGCTACTAATTTAAATTCTATACACACAGGCTGCAATGTATTAAAAGCATACTGAATGTTACTGGCTATATCACGAAATCTGTAAACCAGAAATTTCAGTCAGTTGGAACAGAGATGAGCATAAGAAGAAGAATGAATTTGTCTTGTCATTTACAAAAAGACTTTATTGGCTGCATGTGAGAGGGGTTTATACAACTGTGCATGTGGGACCAAGGCAAGGCTGCCCTAATATCTAACACATTTTGGCTTCATTGGATGACAACAGAAAGCTGTTTACTGCCCCCTTCAGAGAAAGGGCCTCCCTTGGGTGCTGTAAATACAAAATCTTTTTTTAAATAAGGATACATGACGTAATCACTCTCTACAATAGAGGATGCTGCATTAGAGATTATGCTACAACAGCATAATCACCTGGAGCTTGATTTTAATGTAGGATTGGGAGTTTTTCATATAATTTAATCCTTCATAATGCAGGACATTTCTGCACATGTTCTCTAGAACATATAAATTAAAAATGATATGTTTCACGTATTTTATCCGCACGACAGATTGTTATGCTTACAAAAAGCAGCATTTATTATATAAAATTGACAGTAAAAAATATTAATATTGTGAAATGTTATTACCATTTAAAATGACCCCTTTCTGATTTAATATACACGTTATAAAATGTAATTTATTCCTGAATTTTCAGCAGCCATTATTCCAGTCTTGAGTGTCACACGATCCTTCAGAAATAATTCTGTTTATTTGATGCTCAAGAAACATTGCTAGATACAGAAACTGATACAACTTTTGAGCCTTTTTTAAATGAAAATCCTAGGTAATATTATAAATACCTTTTAAGTTTCAACAATTCAAAAGCACCCTTGTAAAAAAAACAAAAAACAGATATGCATCATTTGGGTAAAAATGTTGGTTTGATTTATAAAAAAAAAAAAAAAAAAAAAAAAAAAAAAAAAAACAACAACTGCTTTTCACCCCAACATGAGACATCTAAGGAGGTAACCACCACCCTTTCTAGACATGTATTTCACACCCTGATTGCAATAAGCTAAAGACAGTCCATTCTTGGAAAGCAATACTGTTAGTAATTCTATGGTAAGAGACACCCTGGCGGCCTTCAAGAGAAAACCCTAAAAGTGGTCAATTATTCAGAAGTCTGCAATAAGATGGATCAATGTCAGAATGCGGTTCCTGCGACCCAGCATAGCTCGCAGCCCACAGGAGAGAGAGAGAGAGAGAGCAAGAGCACGAAAGAGAGAGAGAAACAAAGACAGACAGAGAGGGGCCTCTAGACAGGGCCTCCCAGAGAGCCAATAGAGTCATCATATGGTCACTCCCAAGCGATTCAGCAGGAGGACACTCCCAGGCTTGACTTTACCCCATTAAAAACAGCTTAGCTGCTTAAAAAAAAATGCATGCAATGTATTGCTTTCGTTGATATAGAGACTAAAATGCAAGCTTGCCAACGTGCAGACTGTCATATTCATGCAAGTATCTATTGGAGATTCCATGCCCTGAATTACAACATGCGTTAATTCATGCAAAAGCTGAGAGATAGAACGCCATTGTTGTGCTCTCCACGCACACAGATGAAAAGTGAAAGGTCTGGGGGGGGGGGGATCAGCTAAACAATGCTTAAAACAATCCTCATGCTATTGCATCAAAACAACACAGCATGGTTGGATGGTCACCAACAATTGAACTGTCGCATATAAGGGATATAGTATCTCTGTGGTCTATTAGCATGACAAACGTAACAATTGTGCATGGCGGCAGCACGCTGCATGGTTGCATGGCAGGGACATCAATTCACTGTGTGCGCCACTGGGGCCAGTGCAAACTCATTGAACCAGGGGCCAACAAGCACAATATATACCTCCACTGATGCAAGCCGGGCTGTTGCCAAATTTTAATAACATGCATCCACATAAAGGGGATTGTTTCCAACCAGTTTTACAATCGGACTTTCAGTTTTCATTCTCAACTATGCAGCTTTAAGGTATTTGACACTCCAGATCAGTTTTAGTGTGCAAGTATGCATCATAACAACAAACCCAAAAAATCCACAAGCATGCATGTGCATGGAAGAAAATTCTTAAGGAATTGTTCATGCAAAAATGAAGTTTTACTCTCCCTTACATCAGTTTGTTTCAATGGAAGCTAGCACTGAATCGTCTTCTACAGTGAATGGGTGCAGCCAGAAGTCCAAACAGTATACAATAATCTATATCTTCAACTGACAAAGTCAATCAGTTAACATCTTGTAAAGTAAAAAGCTGTGTTTATAAGAAACAAATCCATAATTAATAACTTAAAACTGTTGCTTCAGCCACTATTTTATCCATAATATAGCTTTCTCCAGTGAAAAAGTCACCTTGTATGGATCAGGAGAGGAATATGCAGAGATCAAGCAATGTTTAGTAGTGAAAACAGTCCAAAACAACTTTTTACTATTTTCCACGTAAAGGAATTCATACCGGTTTGGAAGTACGTGACTGTGGGTAATTTAATACTGGGTGAGCCATCCCTTTAAGGAATAACCATATTTAGGGGCAGTCATGGCCTAACGGATAGGGAGTTGGACTTGTAACCCAAAGGTTGTGGGTTCGAGTCCCAGGTCCGGCAG
>JAUCMU010000021.1:12589681-12600054 GCA_032275025.1 Enteromius treurensis | reverse complement strand
CAACAGTGAAGCATGGTGGTGGCAGCATCATACTGTGGGGGTGTTTTTCAGCTGCAGGGACAGGACGACTGGTTGCAGTCGAGGGAAACAGGACCTCAGACTGGGCCGAAGATTTACCTTCCAACAAGACAATGACCCTAAGCACACAGCTAAAATAACAAAGGAGTGGCTTCACAACTGTTCTTGAATGGCCCAGCCAGAGCCCTGACTTAAATCCAATTGAGCATTTTAATAAATGCAACCTTAACTCAGTTGCAGGAACAGAAACAGTCATTTTGTTAAATATTATTACAGCATAAAATTAAGTTGATTTGAAGATATTTTAAAATCTAATTTATTCCTGTGATAACATTTTTCTGCATCATTGCTCCAGTCTTCAGTGTCACATGATCCTTCAGAAATCATCATAATAAATTTGCTGCTCAAGAAATGATCAATGTTGAAAACTGTTTTGCTGCTAATATTTTTGTGGAAATCTTGAAACCTTTTTGTCAGTATTAATAAAGTAATAAACTTTGAATCAATTTAATGCATTCTTGCTAAATAAAGGTACATGTATTAAGAATTGAATGACCCCAACATTTTTAACAGTACTGTATTTTATGTCATTTTATGTCATTTTTTTTCTTCTTCAGATATTTCAGAAGTAAACTTTTCAGAAAGTTTACTTTTTTCTGATGGATATATAGATTTATATATCTTGACGCCTTTTACATGTTTCGTGTTAACTTTCCGTGTTTCCACTTTTCCATTGTAAAAATGACACATATAGTAGAAATGTCCTGACCCTCCTGTTTGCCCGGAGAGTAACAAATATTTTTAAGCAGGATGTGTTTTTGTAATGGGAAAGTGTATCTGCTGCACCCTCATGATCATCTAACCTCTGTTGTAGGTGTCATTGTAGAGTTCTGGGAAATGTGAGTGTGCTTTTGTTTGCGTTGGTTTGTGTGTGTGTGTGTGAGAACAAACCACTTATAGCACCCTGGTTTCCTATTACTTGTTACCACATAAAGTGCAAGCCGTTATGAATCATAAAACATTCCCAAAAATGAATACAACATAATAATGAAATAAAAAGGCTAAATTAAAACAATATAATTGTCTTTTAAAGCCAAACATTATTAGTGACGTCAATGTCTTCTTTTTTTTATTCTAAAACATGCTTTAAAAAAAACCTTGATGAATTTCTTAACATCCAACTTTGCAAAGTGCAGACTTCAGACTTGTCATTTTCCATCAGATGAAACCCAGAGTTCTGGACCTCAAAACCAGTACTTCTAACATCATGTCCAAACAAAGCATCTATCATCTAGAAGAAAGTCATCTTACCTCCAGGTTGCATATGAGACCCGGTGGCCAACAGCAAGAAGAGCAGGTAAATGTGGGCAAGCAGCCCATTCCCCAACAAATAAGCCATCTTTTATTGTCCGATAGTAGATTTGATCTTCTTCTTCTCTGTCTGCACTCTATATTTTCGTCTCTTTTCTTTCTTTTCAACCCTCTACTCTTGCTTTAGTTTAATTGTCTTTCTTCTGTTTCCTCCTCCTCCTCCTCTTCAGTGGATGATGGATTGTCTGTCGGCCCCTTTCTCTTTATGTGGCATATAGGCTATGGTGCATAACTAGTATGTAGGTTACTGGTTGTTTTGGGTTAGTTCCACCCTCACAATATCCTATCGATCAGTGGAACCTGTAGGGGGTGGGGAGTTCGTTTTGGTGGGCAGGAACGGCAGTTGCCATGACAACGGCTTTGATTTTGACTTTTCTCTTTTTTAATGTTGCATGACATAGATCCAGAGGAGGCCTCAGCTGTTCGGTCAGAGCAAGCGTGGAATTCTAATCACAAATTATAACTGCTATGGAGAATGGCAGGTGTGTTTATGCAAATGTATCTGCATGCATAAATTAATATACGCTTTTCTTAGAACAGCAAGTATTTTGACACTTTATTGAAGAAAAAAAAAAAAGGTTTTAGAGAGTTGCAATGTGTTTGCTTTTTGGGGTGATTCATGGCTGGCAAGATAGGATTTTAATAAAACTTGGCTAGCACTGTAGAAACACTTTTTTTTATTATTGGTGTTGCATAGCCATATTTAACAAAGATGCAGAGGAAAGACAGCAAAGATGCCACAGAAGTGCTTCTGAAATGACATTTAGGCATCTTCCATTCAGAAGTGGAATGAATGTATTCCTATAATGACAATTCTCTGAAGATTTTAGCGTGGTAATGTATATGAAAACTTAACGTATTTGGTCTTGGCGCAATACATTTTCTTAGCTGCTGCAAAGCAAGTATAGAGGAGGTTACTACTGCCAATACATACACTGATATGGTGCTGTGAGTATTTAAGACATATTGCTACTGAACAAATAACATATCCATAGCAGATCTAAGGTGGAGGGTTTAGGAGGAACTCTGAAAGTGCATTGCGAGCTGCTCTAGTCAATGATAACCAACGAATTAATTGTAATGTAAAGCTGCATATGCAACTTGAATCAATCAGCTTTTTGCAATTATAGTTTAACACGGTGCCCTCTACAGTTTCATGACAGAGCCTGGCATTTACACAGCATCTCAACTGTATACAGTACTTTAATACTAAAGGCTTAGGTGAGTCACTGGAGGCATAATTTAGTCTGGCTTTTATCTAGCATTGCGTCTTTACACTTTTGTGCCCTCATGACTAGAGAAAGCAGCACTTTTGATTTTGGTGTCACCCAACTGTCACTGAGCTCATTCGTAAAAAAAAACTAACAAAAAAACCCACATAATTTTGCTGACAAATACACAGGGATATTTAGGTTTACATTTCTTTACGTGTTCTGAGTGTAAATGTTTTTAGCACTATATCCACTGATGTTGTTGGCGAAGAAAGTTTTTACTCTGATTGCTGCTAAATTGCTAGTAAAGTTAATAATTGATAATGAATAAGCAAGTAGCACACTGAATTAATGTAACATGTAAATAGCATTTTCTAGTGAAGCAAACTCCAATAACCTGTGTTTTTTTACACTGTAGATGTTTCTCAAATCTTATCAGTGTAAATCTGTGATTTTCTCTCTGTTGTATTATCCATTAATAAAAAATAAAAAAACAAAGTAAAAAAGGGACAGCTTCCCCCAAAATGAGAATTTGATTATCATTTACACACATTTGTGTCATTCCCGTATGCATTTCTTTCCTCTCGCAGAACACAAAAAGCCGTATTTCGGAAATGTATTTTCAGTACAATAAAAGACACATTTTTTGAATCATCTGTTGTATTTTGCATATGAACAAACCAAAAAAGGTTTGGAATGTAAAAGTAAAAGTAAGTGAAGAAGAGAATTTGTCATTTTTGGTAAACTATCACTTTAAAATTGCATAACTTTAAGGGCACAGTGACCTTCTTAATTTGAGATGTCATTCATGCCTGCCTAAAAAAAATGTCATCCGTATTATGAGCTTGTT
Source organism: Enteromius treurensis (assembly GCA_032275025.1). Lineage (NCBI taxonomy): Eukaryota > Metazoa > Chordata > Actinopteri > Cypriniformes > Cyprinidae > Enteromius > Enteromius treurensis. The sequence goes on along the minus strand of JAUCMU010000021.1, from coordinate 12,596,604 downwards.
TAAAGTACAAGAAGTAGTAATAGGACTATCTAAACATGACACCCAGAATTATTTGAGACCCCTGTACATTTCTGTTTAGCCCTGAGCCAGTTACTCAGCCAGGCTGAACATGTGGCTCCTATTACATGCTGTCCACACTTAGGATCAAAAGAAGAATTGCAGTCTATTTCTCTCTGTATGTAAGGACATCCACCCCTGCTGCACAGTTCTCTAGTTGGAGGTTATGTCACTTGTTTACTGCCAGTCAAAGGAGCAGTGGAAATGTGCTGAGAGAGAATGAACCTTGGCTGTGTGCCAAGGCGACAGAGGGAGAACAGATACGTGTGTGTTTGTGTAAGTGTGTGTGTGCTGTGCGTGTGTGAGACCAACTTCCGAGTAATATTTGAGTAAATCATTTACTCAGGAGAAACCCTAAAGCTACTATCAGGCCGATTGTGACCCTGATGTAGACTGATAGAGATGAATGGATTCCTCTTAAGGCTACATTCAGGGTGAATATGAAAATTGATTTTGATCGGAGCAAAACACACTTAGAGTTTAACAAAGCTGATAAAAAAGGTTGCATCCAATAAAATAGTAATTAAACATTATTATATTTTTTCCAGTGTTTAAAAAAAGTGGCTGCTAAATATGTTTTGGAAACTACTGTATAAGCCTCCTTTTTTCTTTTTTTCTTTCTATTGTTCAGGAATTCTTAGATAAATAGCTGTGTTTGTTTTGAAACAGATTGTTTTGTAACTATTATACTGTATTGCCATCTTTAATCAATTGATTTAATCTTTAATGCTAAATAAAGGAATCAATTTCCTTTTAAAAAACATTGCAAACTGTAGGGAACTGTCAGTCATTTGTTCATCTGGTTTCCCATTGAAGGCAACATTTCCTAAAGGTGCCTGTAAACATTGCTCAAAAATGTGCCCAGTGTATCATCAGCCTATGTCCAAGTTTCCCGCTCTCAAAACGACAATTCATTTGATCATCACCTGTAGCCTTTAGTTCACCATCAGTGTAAAGTCAAGTTCATTGTCGGTTGTTGTTTATGTATTACGTTGCCTTGGCTTACCCTGTGTTTATTCTTTTATTAAATACCTTTGTGTTGGAACTTTGTGGCCCTTTGAAACTGTGACACAAACATTACATCTCGCATCTGATTGGCCAATTATTTTTTTAGTTCACCAAAAACCACATAATGTACAGCCAGCAAATAATAACCAGCTGATTATACATAATGCCTTATTATGTTTGTATTGTTTCATTGGTGACTTGTCCTAGGAACGGTCAATATTATTGTAGAGTGTTAGAACAGTAACTATGAGTGATGCAGTGACTCATAGACAGTGCAATAAAGCTTTCATTTTCAGGTGAAAGAACAACAGTCAAGTATACAAGCCATATTATCATCAGATTTCAAATCGCTAGCAGAAACAGCAACACATAACACACTGAATTACACATTTTGAGTTAAAAAAGACTAGTTTTACATACCCAACGTACTTTTACTTGCATACTTGTTTACAGTGCACATTACCTGACGACTTTGTATACATCATATAAATATTTTTGTTCTAATAATAACACAAACTCCAGTGTTTATGCTACTCAGTGAAGAGAAGGCCAGTCTGGATAGCCTGCAGGAATATTGAGTGATGAGAGTGATAAAAAAATCAGTGATAAAGTGACCCAGCAAACCTAATTCGATTTTTCTTTCTCGCTCTCTCATAATCGGACTCCATATTTGACCCACTTGGCAACTCAATTCTGCCTTTTAGCTGTATATTGTGTTGCTTGTATTGTGGGTCATGAATACACTGGTTTCAATGTTAATTTTCCCAAATTAGTTTAGATTATTTGTTTAACATTGTATTGTCGTTGATGTTTTCAACCTACCAATCGTTGTCGCTAGAGGGCAGTATCGCTGCAAACCAAATACATACAAATAGGCTACATCTGCATTGTTAATTTTATTTATTTATATATGTCCTAGAGACATAGAAACGTTAACAGTGCATAATTCATTGCAAATATGGCCTCTGCATTCATTACTACTTTAGTTGTCACTTATTCATCTGTTTTTCCTTTTATCTTATTTCTCTCCCTTCATCTCCCCCACATGCTTTAGAAATTACAGGTAATTAAATTCACATTAATAATGTTAGGCTCCGTGATCCCCACTCACAGCAATCACATTATGAATTAATGTGTTTAGATGGAACAAAAGGACCCTTCACCTTAAGTACTGCGAGTTTTTGTTGGCAATTTTTTTCTTCTTTACTCTACAAAGAGTAGATTAAAGCAAAGTGAACCACTTTTTGCATGACAGCATATTCTATGGCTTTTTTGTAAAGTGGAACAACATACTTTCATGGGTGAAAAAAACGTAAATGACAGGATTTATAGGCCTTTGTAAGACAGTACTGCACTCCTACATTATATGCTATAGAAGTTGAGATTATTAGGTCAAATGAACAGAGACTACACTTCCTCCAGCTGTGTGAGCATCTGCTCTTTGGGGACAATCAATAAAAACAATTAATACATGAGAGGGTCTTATGAACTATAAACTTCTTTTTAACTCAGAGCTGCTGACTTCCATTGCACCATACACTAAGTGCAACCATACTTCATACTCAGATGTTTTGAAAATCATATTAAATAAACTGAACTTGTTAGCGGTCATGTTGGGTAGAGTGAAGATACTGACTGACGGTGGGTATGCAAACTATGAGTCCATAGCAAAGCTGATAATGTGCAATGATGAGGACTGGAATATGTTCATAAAACTATAACTCTGCCATGTTTCAGATATAACATGTTGAAGTGTCATCGTGCAAGAATATATGGGATAATTAATCTGTTCGGGATCACAGGAAATATTAAGTCAACATTTTCTTCTGCTGAGTTTGACCCTCGTTTTAACATTATGAAAACATAGATTCCAAACAAAGTTGCTAGACTTTCTTTTAAGAGAAATGTTTTATTGTATATATATATATATATATACAGTATATAGCATACATAGCAAAGAAATGGTTGTTTAACACATGCATTATAGGTAAAGTTCATCCAAAACTGAAAATTCTATCATCATTTACTCACTCTCGATTTGTTCCAAACCTGCTTGAGGTTCTTTCTTCTGTTGTCCATAAAATAAATATTTTGAAAGCAGTTGATAACCAAAAAGTGAATGGTAGCCATTGACTTTCATACTAAGTCAGTGTCTGTCAACCATGTTAACAGAAGAAACCGTGTGTTTAACAGAAGAAAGAAAGACAGATAGCAATAGTGTGCCTATACTGCTGGAACCATGATTAATGTCAGTTTACACAGCTCATTTTCTGCCTGGTCAGCCCTCTGCTGCAGAACAAGGCCAGTTAAGAGACTGATCATCAAAACAAACACTCAGTGATGAGCATTCATCAGAAAGAGAGAGAGCATGCATCCAGATTTCCATCCTCCATCCTTTCTCTCCTTCTGTGTCCAGATGGTGGTGTACTTGTACTTTTTGTTCCATCCATCTGGAGACGTGATGTTTCTGGCTGTCGAGGGAAGCTAATTCCTCTAGAAAACATCTAATACCTTTGTTTATTTAGTTAAAACATTTTACATCTCGGACCCTATAGCACATTTTTTGTACAAAATGTACTGTAAAGGTATTGAGCAGTGATGGTATCAGATGGTAATACAAAACAATAAAATTGGATATTAATTTGTTTGTTATGCCTAAGAATTTTCAAAAATGTGATGGTCCTACAATGTAAAAAATATATATATAATACTTCAAATTGTGTGACTTTTTGAGCATAGCTGTTGATTTTGTCCAAAATTAATATTTTGTTTATTGAAATTGATCAGAAATAAAATACAAATAGACAGGAAAGCGTAAAAGAAAAGACAAATATAAACATTGAAGTTAAAGTACTAGAATTACAGAAACTAAATTTGAAATAGATATAAAAAAAGCAAAATAACATGATTAAACAACAAATAAAATAACAAAAGCAAATTATGACTAAAATTAAAAAAACTATATTTAACAAAATAACTCAAACAAAAAAGAAGATATCAAAATAAAAGTAAATTCACAATTTAAAAAAAAATACATACTGCATTTAGAATAAATAACACTTAATATTTCTGGTGCATCATCATTTGAATGGTATACAAAATCCCATACACTTGCATTTAAGGATTATTTACATATAACCAGAATATGGGACTCATTTGTATTTCCCCTGCAAGCAACCATCCAGCAACCACCTAGCAACTGCATAAAAAGGTGCTAAGGACCACTCAGAACACCTTAGCAACCACAATACCCTGGCAACCAACCTGAAGACCCCAGCATGACCCTATATAGCATGGCGGTGAGTTTTGCACAGACAAGAACCATTTGCATTTTCATTACTAAATACACAAACTTCACAGCTCAGAAAGGACCACAGAAGCTATTCTTAGGTTTAAGCTATTCACATCACATCCTGAGGAATCCTATAAAGGGCCCTAAGAAGAGCACACTACCTATAAGAGCTCCCGTGGGTCTAAAGGCATTGCTGTGTGAAACTATATACCCTTCTCCTCATGTGTCTGCGCTATATTGACCTTACTGTGAAAGACAGACCTCTATATCTAACTCACCTTCATTCTCCACCCGCTTCACCCGTTTACCAAAATCCTCTCTATAGAAATCAGTCCTGCGTAACCCCTCCCTCTCTCTCTCTCTCTCTCTGTCTGTATCTCTCAAGCTCCTTCCATAACCTCCTCCTGAACTCGCTCTGTGATTGCAGTGATGTGTCTGTTATTCAAAGACCCCTGTCCTCCCTCCCTGTCCTCCTCAAGGGCTGCCTGGCTTGGCATCGGCAGTTAGGACTCCCGGATGGGGACCTGCTGCGATTTGTGAGGGTAAGAAAACCTCTTTCTCCATGAGCTATCAGTCTTTATCTGATGGATCACTTCATTGATATTTAAGAGAGTGTTAAGTTAATAAAAAAAACTGAGCATCAGTTGCAGTTCCAGCTTTATGTACTATGTTTTTGCTTTATTAAACAGTGTAAATGCAGGTAAAGTGAAGCACTTTCTTTTTTATATTTCTTTATAATGTTATGTAGTAGATATTTTATATTAAATGTGTGTATAAATGTATAATTTACTTCATAAAATCTTTGACTGTGATATAATTTAAAAAAATATATATTACTATAAAATTTCTTAAAAAATAAATAAAAATTATCTAAATTTTGATATGTATTAATTTGATATTTTATTTATTAGTTTAAATTTTAAAAATGCTTTTATATAGTTGTATGTAGAATAAAATAGTAGGATTCTAAAACATCCAATTTCTTACAAATAAAAAAATAAAATAAAATATTTATATTTATTTTGGTACAATGTGTATTTTATTTACATCCTTTTAAAAATGGCTTTGTAAAACCAGGTGTTAACCGGTTTCTTCTGGACATAAATCAGTTATTTGGCGTGTTGAGTCCTCTGTGTTTTGTCATCTTAATATTTTCTCCAAGAACTACAGGATATCCAGAGGTCAGCTCTGGAAGTCATAAAGATCGCTTTAAAAATGTGTGGCATTGTTTGCGAGCGTCTTATGTAATCGAAAGACTATACGTTTCAAGACCTCTGTTTCTGTGTCCCTCTCATCTTCTCTCTTCCTTTTTAGAAAACAATGAAACTTACACTCTTTTCCCTGTATGCATGTGCTGATATGGATAGCATTGCTATACCGTCGTCCTTGAGCTCATAACTATTGTCTCAGGTGTACTGGCCGAATATGAATAATTGAGCGTGTTCATTAGAGCAAAAAGTCCATGGAGAGAGATCTGAAACCTTACACATTGACTCCCTGTATATCCCAGAGTGAAAAACAGTGCCCATTTATACTGGTACAAAATGAGGTGTTTACCCTTGAGACTGTGTAGATAGAGCCACAGTTCATTATCTGGTGAAAACAGCTTTTTTCATTATTGTCTGCTGCTTGAACAGATATAGATGCTTGCATTGTTGCCCTGAGGCGCTGTGAACTGGTGTAGTAATGGAAAGCATTGCTTTCTGGCATTCACATAGTTCAGGCTGTACTATAAGCTGCAATGTCATGCTTTCAGCTTAAACAGCTTGGACGAGTTATTTCATATGAATCTTTTGAGACCCTAATTCTAGACGGTAGCCTCTGGATGGGAACTTTGGAAATCTCTGGTCATGGAACTAAGCTCTTGTTGCATTTGAGGAAACAATGCAAAGCCAGTTAAGACTTTTGCTTGAAGAATATCTATATCTATATCTATATATATATATATATATATATATATATATATATATGAATATAACAATTTAATCCTAATAATTTGTTTTATTTGGCCATTACATTTTCTTAACAAGTACACTGTATGAACAATTTCATGATCTTGTGAACTTTAGACAGAGGTGTTTTAGTGTCTGATTTAAGCTAGCAAAAAGTCATTCATTTCTGTAAATCATTTAAAACTAAAATCTATCTATCTATATCTTCAAATCTATAACTGAACGATTCGTTTGCATCATCTTTTACAAGTTCATGTCTCTGTGTATTTTTTAAATTACTATTCCTTTATTTATTTTTTATTTTGTTGCATATTAAACCTAAAGGAGTTAAGATCGAAGGTTGAATGTATTGTGATATTGTTGCATTTTAATGGAAAATATTAATATATAATTTTTCCTTTTGTCAATTTAGTATCAAAATCAGACTATACAAAAAGGCTATATTTTACATCTTACATTGCTTGGCTTCACCTGAGACAATAGTTCTGAGCTCAAGGATGATATCAAAACCATCAGAATAAGAATCATATTAAGTCATAAGTGAGAAATAATGTTTTAATGGCTGTTTGGTTAAAATTCTGGTTCCTGTAACTGAAAACAAAAACATACGTACT